>PVKE010004796.1:0-62376 GCA_004027555.1 Craseonycteris thonglongyai
AAAAAAAAAAAAAAAAAAAAAAAAAAAAAAAAAAAAAAAAAAATCACAAGATCCGAGGATCAAATCCTGGACCGGGTACATATAAACCCATATGCTGAACTGAGGTGCAACAGGATGGTGGCAAAGGCTCTTGCCTCCCATGCAAGAGGCCCCCAGTTTGGTTCCCACTCTGTGCTGACCCACACCACCTGTGTGGAATGAAATTATGTCACAATTAATAATGTACAACTACGGAAACTGCGCTGGGCCCTCCCCCCTGCTCTCAAACAATAAAATAAATCTTAAAAAAAAAAAAAAAGACAAGGCCCAGAGCCTCTAGGAGTAGGAAGTGTCCTCTGCATGCCTCCAGGTGGTGGCTTTGGAGGTACACACAGAGGAGTCGGGTGGCACACACATAACGTATGCCTCAATGGGAAATGGACAGTGCTTTCTAAAAGTGGGCAATTAGCTAGCCCAATAGTCCCTATTAATTCTCAAAATAGCTTGGTAGGGATACCGGGTTGGCTCAGTGGGCTGAGCGCTCATCGTGTAGCCCTGGGGTACAAGGATCAAATCCTGGCCCCAGCCCATGTGGACCCATATGCTGAACTGGTGTGTGCCCCCAATTCAGTTCTCACCGGGGTGAGCTCCATGCGGGAGGCCCACAGCCTGGTTCCTGCTCTGCGCAGCCCCAGCCCCAGCCCCAGCCCCAGCCGTGGAATGAAACTAAAGGGTGTCCCAAAATTCACGCAAGAAGTAGTTTTGATAGAAAACACAGGTTTATAATTAAAAATTGTAAATTTTCATTGCTCAACAATGAAAACGCGTTGTTCTTTCATGTAGCACTCCATTTTTTAATAACCCTGAACTGTCAGCTGTCACGCTGTCTTTTTTTTTTTTTCGTTAGCAACACTTTACCGCACAAATGACACACAATTCAAATCTTGCGTGAATTTTGGGACACCCTTTTTTATGTAGAAAGCCAATGATATGCAACTATGGAGACTGCTGTGGGCCCTTTCCGCCCTCTTCTCTCTCTCTCTGTCAAAAACAATAAAAACAAATCTTAAAAAAAAAAAACAGCTTGGTCAAGGATGTCTGGGACATCAGAATACAAGTAGCAGTTTAAGACAGGGTTCAGCAAATGTTTTCTGTAAGGGTCCAAACATTCCAACTTTTCGGGACCATGGTCCTGTCCACCCCATAGCTTTATGCCATGAACAGAAGTAGCTGCAGGTAAAGAGGCCTGGCTATGTGCCCATTAAGTTTTATTTACCAAAGTATGCAGTGGACCAGCTTTGGCCCGGGCCATTGCTTGTTGACCAGACTTGCATTCTTCAGATAAGGTAGGTAACACAGCCTCCCAGCCCCACCATATCCTGGGTGCCCTAAGTCTCTTGGTGCCTCAGTTTCCTCACCTGGAAAATATAAGCAGGAAAAGTATTTTCACTGTCCTCTGCCCATGGCAGCGGTTCCCTGGCCACCAGTCAGGAAAAACCTGCTGTTCAGGGCCCCTCAGCACTTATCTCTAGCCCCTCTGAGCTGCTCTCCCAGTTTGAGGCCTACAGGCTGTCCCTCCCAGTCACCTCCACATAAATGCTCACCTGGAAATGAGGAGTCAATCAAATCACTGACCCAACCTTGGTTTGTCAGGGTGGGCAGGCAGCCGAGCCAGAGGAAACCAGCCTCGGATCCCTGCTCCAAGTGGGGCCACCTCTCCAGGCCCAGTCTCATCTTGGAAATAAGCAAACCACTGAAGCCTCCATGGCACAGAGCCCAGCCAGTGCAGGCCCTCAGGCAACTTCTACCAGAGTTGGCAATGAGAAGCCCCATAAACCCTCCTGAACTGGATTTGACACCACCACGGATCAGAGCCTCACAGACAGAGAGGTCCAAGGACTGGCCTGAGCCACACCACCAGGAATGGGGTCCTGGGCACCTGCCCCAGCCCATGTCCATGGCCACCTATTGACTCAAGGAAGGGATGCCAGGCCCCCAAAGCAGCCGCCAAACAGGAACCCAGCCATAGAGCACTGCCTGCAGCCACATTCCCTGGACCCAAAGCCTATGGTCAGTCTGTCTAGCCACTGGATTAGGGTATGCACATGTATCACTGTGGGTGAGTAAACAAGCCACTTCTGTGGAGGGCATTTTGGCCACATTTATCAAAATGACACATGCAGATGTCTTTCAACACAGAAATTCCAGTTCTAGAAAATAGCAAACATATGAGGATATTCACAGCAGTCGTGTTTGTAAAAAGCAAAATACTGCAAACTACTTTAAAAATCTACCACCAGGTAGCCAGTCACATCAATTATGCTCAGCCCACAAAGTGGACTATTATACCATTATAAAAAAATAAGTGACAGGAATATAGGGATAGCTTAGCAGGTTGAATGCTTCCTTGCAACCATGAAGTCCTGGTCCCAGCCTATGCAAATCCATATGCTGAACTGCAGTGCAACTGACAACTGCCGGGATGGTGACGAAGGAATGGTGACGAAGGGATGGTGACAAAGGTTCTCACCTTGCATGCAGGAAGCCCCCAGTTCAGTTCCCCCCACTCGAGCAGCTCCACATTCACCCATGTGAAATGAAATTAAGTTACAAATAATGATGTACAACTATGGAGACTCCTCTAGGTCCTCCCCTCTTTCTCTCTCTCTCTCTCTCTCTCTCACTTTCTCTCAAAAACAAAATAAATCCTTAAAAAAAATAAAGTGACAAATCTTTTATGTCCTGATGGCAAATGATTTCAAGGACTTAAATCTCATTTTCCCACTTACAAACAGGATGCAACCAATGTACGAGGTCTGACAATTAAGTTTGCAGACTCATCCTAGAAAAAGTGCTATATACCTTACTGCTGAATATCACTACGTTCACCCTTGAGTTACTTTTCTTGAAACTATGCACAGATGCCAGCGCCTAGTCCACCCTTCAAAGCAATTTTGGAACTCATTTTCTGGAACGGCCATTATCATATTACCCTTGATGTCTATCATCACATTACCCTCGATATCCTGAATGTCATCAAAACGTCTTCCCTTCAATAATTCCTTTATTTCTGGGTAAAGAAAAAAAATCACTGGGGGCCAGATCAGGTGAGTAGGGAGGATGTTCCAATACAGTTATTTATTTACCGGCTAAAAACTCCCTCACAGACACTGCTGTGTGAGCTGGTACATTGTCATGATACAAGAGCCACCAGCTGCTGATGAAAAGTTCAGGTCGTTTTTCTTTAACTTTTTCATGCAGTCTTTTCAACACTTCCAGAGTCAATGTGTTTAGCTGTTTGTCCAATTGGTACAAATTCATAATGAAAAATCCCTCTGATATCAAAAAGGTTAACAACATTGTTTGACTCTGGATTTGGACTGATGAAACATTTTTGGTTGTGGAAAATTGACTGACTTCCAGAGGCCCCCAGCCCAGTTCCCACCCTGAACGGCCCTTGCTCACCTGTATGGAACAAAATCATGTCAAAAAACTGATGACATACAACTATGGAGAATGCCCTGGGCCCTACCCCTTCTCTCTGTCTCTCTCTGTCTCTCTCTCTCTGCCAAAAACAATAAAATAATTCTTAAAAAAAAAACACACACACACAGAGGGAAGCCGGGATGGCTCAGTGGATTAAACGCTCACTTTGCAGCCCCAGGGACCAAGGATTGAATCCCGGCCCCAGCCCGTGCGGACCCATATGCTAAACTGGGGAGTGCCCCCAGTTCAGTTCTCACCGGGGTGAGACCCCGGCCCAGTTCCTGCCCTGTGCAGCCCTGCCCACCTGTGGAATAAAACTATGTGCAAAAACCAAGGATGTACAACTATGGAGACTGTTCTAGGCTCTCCCCTTTCTCTCTGTTTCTGTCTCTGTATCTCTGTATCTCTCTCTCTCTCTGTCAAAAACAATAAAAATAAATCTTTAAGAAAAACACATACAATAATAATGAACACCACTCAGCAAGATCCACAAGTCAACATAAACACAGCTATGACACACTGATATACCACAGCTATAAAACCTTACCAAGTTGTTGGTACAGGGTTGCCAACATACAGAGCATGGTGGCAAGTTCACTAACTTAATTGTCAGACCTTGTACAGTAAAACTCACTCTTATTAATGTACAGGTCTGAGTTCTGACAACTACATGTGTCCACGGGACTACCCAGAAATGAAGTTCTGTGGCCCCTGAAGTTCCCTGGGGGCTACCCATTTGCTTGGATGTCCATGCACAGATGGCCCTGGAGGAAGACAGGCTGGGGACAAAGCCGACCCAAGGGAAGGAACTGGACACTTGCTTAGGTCTTCCAGGTTGGATGCATCCTGTGAATGTGCCACTTCTAAAACAAGTTTAAACCATCAGGCTCAAAATCCTGAAATGTTATGTCTGTGGCCTCTGTTATAGGAGAGATTACAGATGTAGGACTGCAGCCCCACCCTACCATCCTCACCCATGCCCACAAACCTTATAGACGTGCCGCCAGTTCTTGCCATGGTCATTCAGCCGCTTCCAGATCATACTCATGATCTCCGAGAAGGCGACGACATTGTAGGTGAGGTCAGCAATCTCAGACATGAGGGAGCTGGACGGGCCCCAGGGGTCATTGCTCGTGGCCTCACGGACCTTGATCTCAGCCTCTGAGTAGTTGTGGACGATGTTCTTCATCTGGCGTCGTAGTGATGAGGTTGACATGATGGCCAGCGGGGGTGTGGGCACCGGGCCCCCTGGGATGTGGACAGAGGGGGCGATAGAGACAGGCCACGGCAGGGGCTAGCGAGTCACCGCATCTGAGGAAAGGAGAGAACTATGGAAACACAAGGAGTACCTGGGGCCACCCAGCCTCAATCCCTGCCCTCATGGGGCCCCCAAGTGCCCACCAGATGGAGGGTGAAGTTCTAACCATGGCCTAGAAGGCTCTGGCCCTTGTCATCCTCCATCTAAGTCACACAGTCCACTTTGGTTCCTCAAATATGCCCAGTTCCTTCCTGCTCAGGGGCCTCTGCTCAGCGAAGCAGAGCATGCAGTGACATCACGGGCCCCAGGGACACACACCAGCTCAGCACTTCCTGGCCCAGCCACTGCCTGAGCAGGCTAAGAACTCCTGCACCTCAGTTTTCTCCTCTGTAAAATGGGGCTCTGTTCCATAACTCAGGAAGCTGCGGATTGGGGAATGGGAAGCAAGCTACCAATGCGGGTAGTGTCATGAAAAGGTCACCCTGCTCTTCCTCTCCCTCCACACCACATCATTCCCACTTGCCCAGAGGGCATCACTTAAGCTTCCTAAATTTTTTTTTTTTTTTGAACTGAACTGGGGGCCTCACCGCATTCAGGAAGCACACCCCAGTTTGGCATGTGGGTCCGCCTGGGCCAGAGCCAGGATTCGATCCTTGGTCCTCGGGGCTTCAAAGAGAGCACTTAACCCACTGAGCCATCCCGGCTTTCCCAAGCTTCCTAAATCTTAAACACCTGAACTGCAAGTTCTCCATTCCCAGGGAGGGCTTGTGGGCAACTACAGGCCCGGTGATCTTACACTCATCTGCCTGACTCTGCAGCTAAGGCCAACATACCACAAGCCCCATGGGGACAGAGACCATGTTTGTCTGAACATGGCTTTTCCCATAAGAGAAGCTTGCCTGGAAGAGTCATTCAATAAACTGGAAGGAAGGGAAGAAGGGAGGACAGAAAAGACCTCTAGAGCAGGGGTGGAGGGGGGCAAAATCCATGGCAGAAACAAGTACACACAGAGAGAAGACCAATGAAGGAAGTAAAGAGATGGCTGGGGGTGGGGAGGAGTACTGGGGATGAGGCTCAGGGCAGGAGAGATAAGGAATAACACAGGCTGTGTCCCAGCTGTGTGTCAGGCACTCACTGAGGATTATCTCATTTAACACTGCAGGCAGTGTTCTCACAGAGACAGGCTCATGGAGGTTAAATAACTCAGCCAAGGTCACCACTAAACCTAGCAGCACAATCACAACCCTAGGCCCACCTGGACTCTAAAACTTATGTACTTTTAAATTAACCTTTGCCAAGCTGAAGGTGACAAGAAAGAAATAGGAGAACAAGAATCAGGCAAATTATGACAATCCCAGTACTAACATGGCCCTGACCCTGTGCCAGGTACTCTCTTAAGTGCTTTACACAGAGAAATCAACTAAACCTCACAAGTCCATGGTTAACAGCCACCTCACCAGGGAGGAAACTAAGGCACGAAGAGGTAGATGCTTTGCCCCGAAACACATGCTTCACCTCTGGTTCTAACAATCACATCCCACAACCTCTCCAAAATTCCAGGACAGAGATCTCCTGAGCCCTCCTATCAAGCACCCCAGGCCTGGGGTGGGCAGGTGGTCCTTACATTGAACTCAGGCCAGAGGGCCAGGCATTTGGATACAGATGTGAACAGCTAAAGAGATAGCCAGGGCACCAAGACATGCCCAACCAGACACACTAAGGTGAAGAGATGATATGACAAGTACAGAGAAGAGTGAGGAGAAAAGAAATAAGGGAGACAAGGAGAGAAAGAAGCACAAAGAAAGCCAGGCAGAGCAGCCACCCAAAGACATGGTGAGACAGAGACACAACCAAAAACAGACAGACACATGGAGACAGTGAGGCAGGAGAACAAACAGAAAAAGCCCTGAAACAAAACAAGGCAGTAACCTAGGGCTGAGAAAAATCAGAAAGCTAGGATATGTTGAAAAGAACAAGTCCTGACATCAGCTCACAGCAGACCAACCTCCACTCTGAAGACCTTTCTGGCAGGCTTGTTGCTGAAATAAGATGGGTACATAAACTGCTTGGCACCATGCCACACAGATAGTAGGCACTCAATAACACTGGCTGCTATTATTATCAGAGAAAAACCAGAACATATCCCAAAGAGTGGCATCAGAAGATGCATTTTCATTAGTGATTATATTAAAGCAAGTTAGAAAATACTACACAACCAGTTACCAAAGACTAAGATTTCACAAATGCTGCTTAGAATGAGACTAAGCTTTTCAAAATAATTTATCTCAAGAGAAATATTAGATTAGAAGACAACTGATACAGCAAAATTCTCCAAGGGCTTACTCAAATGAGTAATATCAAACATTTGTGGAAAAGTCTGCAATAGTGGAAATCAGAGCTCTCAGTCATTAATTACACTTTCTACTGTCAGATAGTGTTGGCACTTTACAAGCATCACCTCCACAAAACGCATAGGCCCTATGAGTAGGAACTATGAACACAATGAATTTTAAGGAATAGGACACTGAGAATTGGTGATAAGTCACCTGACATCAATGGCTAGGAAGCAGTGGGTCTCTTGATTCCAGAGCCAGGTTCTTCACCACCAGACTCGGGAGCCTGGGGGAGGAGCGGATCCTAGACCAAGCCACAGACCCACGGAGGGACTCAGGGTGGAAGACGAGCGGGCAGGACAAAAATGAGATGGGAAGACAGGGAGAGAGAGAAGCACCAGAGGAACCGAGAGGAGACACCATAGTAACTGAAGACACGAAAGCACAGACTCACACGAAAATTAATCCTCACCAACAGACACGAGACATGACAGAGCGGCTGAGGCAGAAGGAGACCCAAGGCAGACACACGGAGACAATACTTTGTAATAACAGCAAAACAAACACGGTGACAAGCAAGGCCAAGGCCCAGACGGACTCGCGGAAGACGAAGGCGCTGACAGACAGACGCCGGAGGAAACATTGCCGAAGGTCTAGGGGCACAGACACGAAAGCCGCGGTGACAACCCGGGACCCGCAAACGCCCGAGAGCCCCGGCTCGCGCTCACCTCGGACCCTTCACGCCGGGCTCCGGGGGGTCATGGCGGGCAGTCCGGTGCCCCCGCTGGGCCTCGGTGTAGCGGGGTGCGTGCCGGGCAGCGGGGTACGGACGCGGAGGCACGCGAGGACGCACGCGAGGACTCACGGAGGGCTGCACGATGACGGCCCCGCCGCCCCGGCACCCGGGACGGGTGCGGAGTGTTAGGCGGGGGAGTGAAGCCACCGAGGGGACGGGAAGCAACCGAAAGAAGCGACGGACCGGAAGCGGAAGTTCCCGCGCGCCCTGCCCGGCCCCGACTGCGGCGAACCTGCGCAGATTCCGCAGCCCCACCCACCGGCGGAGCGTCACTTCCGGCGCGTGAGCCCGCGGCCAGGTGTCATCCCACTTCCGCCCGCCGCCGTAAGGTTTCTAGGGGTCCGCACCGAGGTGTTCACCGCCCGCCCGTCACCGTCCCAGCCCGTCCCGAGGCCTGCCTCCCCCGTCTCTGATGAGGGAACCCACGCAGTCACATCCTTCTTGACGGGGCCACGCCCTACAGGCAGGGTGTGACCTCTGGGGCGAACCAAGGGCACCAGGGCGCAGGTACCAGGGGCCAGAGGCAGGGGCCAACTGGGCCTCTTGGAGCGGATCCTAGGCCTGGAGCCAAGGAAACACTCGAGAATACACACACTAGACACAGAGCAGGTCCGTAAAGTAAAATACAACAAAATGTTTAATGAGCAAATTCGTCTTAGCAAATATGAAACTGCCACAGAGAGTAGGAGAGGGACAGGGGCCAGGAGGCTGGGGACAGATCTAAGGAGACTAAAGAGTAGAGAACCAACTATGTAAGAAACCAGGGAAGAGGACCAGAGGTCAAGGAGGATGGGAGCCATGGACCTGGAAAGGGAGAGGGCAGGGCACCGGGCTGGACAACAAAATTCAAAATAGTTTGGCCATAAAATATAAACACACTTTCTACGGTGGGGAAAGGGAGGATAAAGGGTAAAAGGAAGTAGACTGTCTTGGGGAGGGGCCATGGGGGTCCTACTCCACCCTGCTGTGCACCCATCCCCATCCTGACCCCTTCCCTCTGTGTCTGTGGGTGAGTGTGTCTGTGGGCCTGTGTGCGCACTTTCCCAGTACCCTCCCCTCCCCCACCCCCACTCCTCCCACCCTTAATTGCTGCCATTCCAGTTGCTGCCGGCTGTCATTCGGCTGTCACTCCTCTGCCCATCATCTTCAGAGGGGGAAAAGAGGGGGGGTGGGAGAGGGAGAAACCCCCAGCCAGCCCTGCCCCCGCCCTCCCCCCACCTCCTCTACCAGAAGTCCCTGCGGTGGTAAGAGTCGGGGTCACAGTATTTTGTGACAACCACTCTGTTGGCGAACTTGCGACCCGTCAGGCCCTGCATGGCTTTCTGGCAGTCAAACACAGAGGTGAACTCCACGAAGATCTGCGGAACAAGAGGCAGGTTTTGAAGGCCAGGTAGCCACCCCACTCCCAAGGAGAAGCTGGCTCACCCACAACAACCAGCAGCATCTACCCAAACCCAAATTCCTGGGAGAGGGAAGGAAAAAAATTTGAGAGCATTACCCAAGCATCCTCCAGAGAACCCCAGAACGAGAGAGCACTGAGCACAGCTGTGCAAAGTGAGAAAGAATGGCACTCAGCTCGAGAGCCACAGTGGATGGGCAAGCTCCCTGGGGAATAGAGGTTACTTGTGTTGTTTCCTCCATACCAGGTGGGCCCCAAGCCACCCCAAAGGCCATGTTCTCCCCAGACAACAGATGATGTAAGGGAAGCTCAAATATTAGGACCGAAGCCCAAGGTGATGCAAAAAGAAAGACGTTGAACCTTCATCTACTCAAGCATCTGTCTTGCTTGAACCACCTGTTCACAGGAATTAAGAGTGAGGGGTAGATACAACAAACCTAATTCAGAACATGGGGAATTCTAGAAGACTAATGCTATTACTTCAACAAATAAAATGGCTCGAAAAAAAAAAAAAAAACAGCAGGGGTGATGCAGAACTGATAAATTAAAACGAAGTCAAACAAAATTGCATGATTTGGATCCTTAATCCAAGGATCCTTGCTTGGAACCAACTTACAAAAGATATTTTTAAGACCTTAAGGGAAACTGGAACATGGACTGGGTAGGTACTGAGGATCGTTTTAACACTGCTATATATACTATGATACAACTTAAGTAAAATATTATCCTATCACTATGATAATTACTCTTCTATATATGTTTGAAAACGAAGTTTACAAACAAAAAAGGTAGGCTGATCCCAGAGACCAGGCAGGGTCTTTTCATTCATCCCTCCTACAAATACCTACCCAACCCCTACCTACATGGGCCAGGTTCTAGGCTCCATTCTAGTGCCAATGACAGCAATGAAGGAAAGTGACAAGTGAGGGACCACTACTGCACCAGAACAGAGAGGGCAAGAAAGGAGGCAAGAGGACCTGATTCCCCCATCCCCAACCTACTCCACCCCACCCCACCCCATGACATTCTTTCCACTGTTTCCTGGCAAGTTTATCCAGCCACACCTGACCTGGGATCAGTGTCAGTGCCATCCAGGTTCCTATTGGACCTCACACTGTGGGACTTCAGCTCTGTCTAGCTCACTGTTTCCTAAGCATCTCTGCTGAGGTGTCTCGACCTCAAAGCCAGCTCCACAACACTGCATCATGCCCCTCCCTCAAATCTGCTCACCTCCCCAACCCTCCCCAACCCACCCCACCCAGCTCCGCTCCTCACCTGCAGTTCCCCCCCAGTCACCAGAGCCAAAAGGCTTATGCACAGCACTTGACTCTTCCCCCCCTCCTGCATTCCCAAATCCATCACAAAGGTCTACAGCAGGGTTGTCCAACCTTTTGGCTTCCCTGGGCCACATTGGAAGAACTGTCTTGGGCCACACATAAAATACACTAACACTAACTGATAAACTTAAAGAAAAAAATCTCATGATGTTTTAAGGAAGTTTACCAATTTGTGTTGGGCTGCACTCAAAGCTTTCCTAGACCACATGTGGCCCACAGGCCAGACAAGTACCGTCTACAGGTTAAATCTCTCCAAACCATGATTTCCCAACATTTTCACAGAGCTCCACACTAGGCCCCATATCCTACCCTCCCTGCTCCTGTCCCCAAACACAGCACATTTCTGCCCCAGAAGCTCTGCACCACCTGCCCATGACCACAGTAACTGGCTGTCACTCCGGCTTGCTCAACACCTCTTGCACTTGACTGTCCTACTGAAAACAATACCCAGGGCCTGGCTCCCTTCCCTGCTACAGGTCAGTGGAGCAACAATATAGCTGCCTAGCCAGCATGCGGATGGGAAAGGCAGCCCATGGATTCGATGGGTAAGTGGAAGGATGAACAAGAAAGGATGAACACAAGTCCGGCACGTGCCCTACCGGAACCAAGTCCTGCCTCCCAGGGGGTGTGAGGCGATGACACCTAGCAGTGTCAAAGGCAACAGGACTCACTGGACTAGGAAACTAGGCAGCAAGAATCAAACCTGGGGGGGGAACCGGGATGGCTCAGCGGGTTAAGAGCTCACTTTGAAGCCCCGAGGACCGAGGATCGAATCCCAGCTCCAGAGCAGGCAGACCCACATGCTGAACTAGGGTGTGCTTCCCGAATGCAGTGAGGCCCCCAGTTCAGTTCAAAAAAAAAACAACAATAAATCTCTGGGGAAGCCGGGATGGCTCAGTGGGTTAAACGCTCACTTTGCAGCCCCAGGGACCAAGGATTGAATCCCGGCCCCGGCCTGTGCAGACCCATATGCTAAACTGGGGAGTGCCCCCAGTTCAGTTCTCACCGGGGTGAGATCCCGGCCCAGTTCCTGCCCTGTGCAGCCCTGCCCACTTGTGGAATGAAACTATGTGGAAAAACCAATGATGTGCAACTATGGAGACTGTTCTGGGCTCTCCCCCATCTCTCTGTATCTCTCTCTGTCAAAAATAATAAAATAAATCTTAAAAAAAAAAAAAAAAAAGAATCAAACCTGGCCGTGTGGCCATATCTTCTGAGGAAGGCGCCCATGAGGTGCTGTGAGTTAGGACGTAACTCAGGTGAGCTTAGCATGGTATCTGGTACCCAAGGGACAAGTGGGTTGCTTTATGGTTGATTTTTAGCACTTCTTCCCCACTCCACAAAAAAAGCCAAGTCACTTGCACAAGGTCACATAACAGCCAAGTTTTGTTACTTCCATACAGAGCCCAAGTCCTGACCCCCCCACTGCCTCATTGCAGGCCAAGTCCCAGAGGGTCAGAGTAGTGGGTGTGGTTATGAGTATATGAGAGACAAGAGAGAAGACAAGTGTGGGGAGCATGCACACATACACACACACCTTTCCACAGCCGGGCACCTCAACTCCATCCACTGGCCGGGGGATCTCAATGGACTTGACCAGCCCATACTTGCTGCACTCATCACGCACGTCCTCCACGATTTCCTCGTACTCCTCGTCATCCAGCAGCTCCTCGGGCAGCACCATGTTCATGAGGCACAGGACCTCAGTCGGGTGGCCACCCATCTGCACCTGGGAGCTCATCAGGCCCGGCACTTGCAGGGTCACAGGTGTCTGGTTTATAGTGCTCTGTAGAGCAAGCAAGCAATGGCGTCACTGGGCTGCCCTCCCTTGGATACCACCCCAAGGAAACTGCCCTGCCCAAGGCCCAGGAAAGCCCAGGGCAGAGCTGAGGAAGGGGAGCCTGCCCCACCCCTTCCCACCCCCAAGCCCCCCTAGCCAATGGAAGATGACGTGCCGGGGGGCTCACCAGCGTGGCATTCTTGGCTCCCACACTTGCCCTTTGCACCAGCAGTTTCTTGTCCCCCAGTTGCATCCCATTCAGCCCTGCGATGGCCTGCATTTGGAGGACGATGAGGGGTGGGGGGCGCAGGGGAGAGATGCAGGTTAAAGGCCAAGAGCCCGACACCTCCCCCCAAGCCCCAATACCCCAGAGCAGGGCATTGGTGGGGGAAGAGGAGAAGCCTAAGGGCTGAGACCTTGGAAAAGCCCCAGGCTGACCTCCCACCCATCCCAAAGAGGAGTGACCCAGAGTGGACAAAGAACAGGGTAGGGGCAAAGAGACTCAGTCACGCTAGGGGCCGGCGGCTCACCTGATCTGTGACGTTGATGTCCACGTACTCACAGAAGGCGTAGCCTTTGGAGAGCCCAGTGGCGCTGTCCTTGACCAGGTTGAAGGCCTTGAGAGGCCCAAACGATGTCAACAGCTCTTTTACCTGTGGGGTGGCCACCAGGCCATGAGGGTTTGTTTGGGCAAAGGTGGGGTTGGGGGGTGGTGAGAGACCTACCTGGTCATCATTCAGGTAGTTGGGCAAGCCCCCGATGAACAGCTTGTGGGCAGAGTCTGGAACCACGGTGGACACAACTCCTGAGAGAAGAAAGGAAGAACAGGCTTCGATGCCCAGCAAGAGGCCGTCACCGGAGCCCTGGAGGAGTCTGCAGGGAGAGGCCCGCCTTCCTCCCGACCCGGTGATGGCTGACAGTGAAAACCTGGTCTCCCAAACCTGCCCAGCCTCCAAGCTTCCTCAGGACTCGATATGATGGACACCAGTGTGGTACAGCAGTGACAGTCCCACCCCAGGGTCAAAAAACCGTATCTCATACCCAAACCTGCCACCTGTGGTCATGTGACCTCACCCTACTGGTAAAGGGTCTGGAGAACACATAACCCCTTCTTCAACGTTAAGGATTCAACTTAAGAGCCTTTTTCTGGTCACCCCTGCTTAAATCAGGTCTCCTGGCAGGTAAGGCTCTTGGGCTTGCCTTCCCTGCATTCAAGAACAGCCACAGACCTCAGTCGCTCTCTGGCCTCAGGCATGAGTGACTTTGGAGAGCTCTGCTATGTCCCTGAGGACTGGGAAGTACCCAGCAAGGGCTGATACAACAGGGTCTAGTCAGCTGAGTGGGATTAGTGACCATCAACCACTATAAGTCTGCTCCCTCAATCCTACACTGTTCTAACTCTGGACTCAGGCAGGTGCCTGCCAAGCAGCCCAGCCCCACATCCCACAGGATTCTTCACAAACCTGCCATCTGGTTCAAGAAGCCCAAGCATCAGCCCCCTACCTCCTCCTGACCCTGGGCAGGTATTGAGATAGGGTTGGGGAAGGAACCTCACACCTGGAGTCACAGCACCTGAGAGGGTGTTCCCTCTCCCACCACCCACCCAGCCCCCATGGCTCATGCTCATGTCGCCCTGTAGACCACTCAGACCAAAAGACGCACTTATCCAAGGTAAAGGAGCAGAAGTATCCCGGAAGAAGGGGCCTCAACCAAGAAATCTCCACAAGCTGGGCACTCGGGTTAAACTCACTTAATCTCTCTCTCCAAAAACCTACCCACAGTACCACAGGGCTAAAATGAGGCACAGGAAAGCAGTACTAGCCTGAGGTTACAAAGTAGGAAGAAAGGGTCTCCAGAGTCCACTCATCCAATTCCACAGCAAACTACAGGCTTTTGCTGGGGACCTGTCACCTACCCTACAGCAGACGAGAACATAGGCAGAGGTTTTATCACCTGGGCAGGTGAAAGGAAGAGCTGGGTGAACTCCAGCTGTCAGGCCCAGGCTGGTGCCTGCGGTTCCATGCACCCCACGGAAACAACAGGGCTGAGAGCCTCAGTTAGGCTCCCTGAGTACAGGTATTGGGCCCAGCAACAAAAGACCCCTATGCCTCGCGTGAGAATGCAGCACCTACCATCAAATGTACAGCTGAGAACAATTCATGCAATATGTGCATGTCACACACCGGACCTAAGAGTGGGCTCAGGGGACCAGCCCCAGGAAGCAGTCAGTGCCATAGTCACTGCAGAGGAGAATGACCTTGCAAGGTCCCACAGCCAAGAAAGGCCAATGCCAACTGGGAACCCAGATTGGTCTCAGCACCCAAAATCAAGCCCCTGACCACTTGACACAATCTCTGACATTATGGACAGGCCCGCAAACATGCTGGCTGCTACACACATATGTTCTCTCCCGCCTCCCTTCTAAAGGCCGCCCTGGACCCCAACAACCAGGGGATCTTTCTTGTGCCCACAGTGTCATCTCCTCCTTGGCAGGGCCATGACCACCTCATGCACTACTATGTCCCCAACACTCATCACTAGGCCTGGCATGGCAAAACCTTGCTGAGGGAGCAGAGGGTGAAGCCCATAGGCAAGTGCCTCCTAAGGCAGAATTGATTCTCCCTGAATTAATGGGTGAGCCTGGCACAGGGTAGGCACTCAGAGTCATTCACAAACTCAGATTATTGTGTCTTCTTGCCTCTGAAGACACAGCTATGGCAATCTCTGCCCAAGTCTCCACCAGCAATGGGCAGTGGGGACACATTCAAGATTTCACTGTCCCCATGATATGCATTCAATTTCAGGTCTATACCCTTCAGCCAAGGTGAGGAAGCTGCCTTCCAGGTTTCGGAATTGTATTCCAAACAAGAATGTGTGCTAAACTGTATTAAATTCTTTCCTAATCAGTCATAAAATTTTTTATGGATAAGTGACAATCAAAATATTAGTTTTGTTACAGAGAAAGTAGGACCAGAGGATACTCAAGGTACGGGCACAATCATGCTTCCTACCAGCCATCCAGAACTGAAGGGACCCAGAGTGTGCATGCCCAGACCTCCCTCAACAGAGATCAGTGAATGACCTTTCTGCTGTTCAGTCACAGTAATGGCCACCTCTACAAAATGGCCTGTGACTAAGGGAAGGTGATCTAAAGCAACTATCCCCATATCTGCAATGTCGCTGCTGCACAGGACAAAGGGGGACAGCCAGGAGGCAGTGCAGGGACCCAGAGAACTTTATCCAGTCCTGCCACCAGGCCCAGGGTTCAACTAGCCACATCCCAAGAATGTGAGTAGTCACCCAAACCTCACTTTCCTCCTATGTGGGGTTATCACACATCCCCACAGTAAGGCCCAAGTGGAAAATACTTTCAGTTTGTGGGCTGTGAGGTCTGTCACCACTCAGCTTGGCCAGCAGCCTAAACAATATCCACAGTGGACATGGCTGTGTGTCAGTAAGTCTTTATTTAAAAAGCAGGCCGGGCCACATAAGTCCCTATTTGTCACTCGCCAACCCTCATACTTACAGACTGTCACAAAGATCAATAGATGATCCAGAACACACCTAGGACAGTGCCTGATACAGTAGCATCGTCCAGTGGGGGAAGGGGTGCTCTTCATGTAATTAAAAATGAGTTAAGACACGTTAGATTTACTAGAAAGAGGCACAACGGGACACTCTGTAGCTCGACCACACGTCAGAATTCATCAGGTTGTATACTTAAGAAAACATCAAATATGCACTGCACCTCAGGTTTTCAAAATTTAGAGATGCACTAAATTACCCAAACTGTTATGGTAGAGACATAGAAGACGAGCCAGGCATCCAGGTCCAGGTCCCAAGGTCCCACCCTCTCTGGGATTCCATGTCCCCATCACTTTTCAAGGTGAAGAACTGACTCAATTTCTAAAAGGTGTCCTTCAGTGAGAAGCATCAGTCCATGGAACCCCACGTTCTCCAATCCCAAGAGCCTGGCTCACCCTCACACCCAAGCATACTAGTGCTCACCCCACCTTTGCGCAACTCCAGGGCCTGAGAACCAGGCCCCAGCTCAGCCACAGCAGCACTGGCTCCTCTAACCACACAAGGCCACACCCAGGCCTGAAGCCTAACATACACCACAGCTATAGACCACAGGGCTCGATTCCAGCCCACTGCCAGCTTTTGTACAACCTCTAAGCTCTTTGAAAGGTTATTTCACAACACATAAATATGGTAGGATACCCAAATGTCAGTCCATGTCAAGGTGGATGGGACACAGCCATGCCCACTGACGGAGGTGTAGTCTGAGGCTGCTTTCAGACTACAACTGCAGAATAGTTTCTACAGGGACTACATGGCCTGCAAAGCCCAAAGTATCTGCTATCTGGCCCTTCACAGACAAAGTGCTAACCCCAGGTCTGCCTTGGCCTACCAGCCTGGGATGACACTGAACACACTGAAGGGGCAGGGCCCAGCACACAGAAGTCCACAAGAATGGAGATAAGAAATGAGGGATATCCAGGTGTCGGTCCTCAAGCTTGGGAGATTGACTTGTAACTGAGAACCAGCTCAAACTAGCCTTCTATTTCTAACAAGGTAGTAAATTGTTCTTCAGGGACAATAGGATAAAGCCGCAAGTCATATATATCATGAAACCAAAGTACACATAGGAGTGAACTCTGACCTTCAGAAACATCCAGGACCAAAGCACTGGGAGTTGATGTGTTTGGGTCACTGGAGTTGGTCAGAAGGGTCGCTGTCCAGGAAGCCCCAGTGCCAAAGACCTCCAACTGACACCTTCCTGCCAGCACTGCCACACACCTGCCGTCCTTCTGACCCCTTTAAATCTCGCCCCAAACCTTCAATCAGGGACAGATATGGACCTTGCCTCCCCATCTCAATAAAGCCTTTCTTTGCTCAGAAGCCGATGCTGGAGCACTGGCTTCTATGCACACCAAGCAGCAAGCCCTTGCTAAGCAGCACACTAACTGCTGACCCATACACACTGACTCTTGAGGCCCCACAGCTGGAGCACTTCTCACAGCACCTGCACACTGGTCCTGGCTCTGCCATTCACAAGCTGTGCATCCTCAAGCAGATCACAGTTCACGCCCTCCGGCCCAGGTACCACTTCTGCCAAGTGGGGAGACGCCCAGCTCCCAAAGGTTTGAGGGATGGGACGGGGACATGCATTTGTCCCACAGTACTCTCACTACTTCTGAAGCAGCTCCAGCTAGGCTGAAGGAGAAAAGGTGGGTAAGACCCCCCACTCACCAGGCACATAAACGGAGGGGTTCTCCGACATGCCAGGCAAGGGCTGATAGTCATGAGGCCTGCGGATCTTCAGTGACTGGCCCTGGAAGATGATGCCATCGAAGGCCATGGCCTGGGTGGTCTCGTCCACTGAACGGAACTAAAGGAAAGAGAAGGGGGTGGTGAGAGGCAGGGGTGTTTGACCAGTCCACCTCAGACCCCGGGGCCTCTGGGACCATATAGGACAGACTGCCAAAGGGTCTAGTGCAAACAAGGACCACTGCTGAGATCCCGCAGCCATGGCAGCCCACTCCCGACAGCACTGGGGGCCCAGCTCACCTCCAAAAAGGCAAAGTTCTTATCCTGGTTAATCTGCACAGCCAAGACAGGGTTGCCTGGGGCCTGAGTCAGCCCCCCTAGGCGCATCTGAGCATTGAAGAAATCCATCATGGCCTCCTGCAGAGGGAATAGGAGACAGGGAGGGGCGGGGGAGGGAGGTGGAGAGAGGAGGGAAGGGTGAGAGAGGGAGACACAGAGGGTTTGGGGGTAAGGGGAGAGGGGCAGGGAAGGTGGAGGTGGGAGAAGGAACAGTGGAATATGGGTAAGGGGGCATAGAGATCAATCATAGGAATAAAAGAGGGAAAATGAGAGAACAGGGTGGAGGCAGCAGAGACCAGGGGGCGGGAGAGGTATGGGGAGAGGCCCAGGGGTACAATCAGGAGGAAAGAAAGGGTTTGAGAAAAGATAGGGGGTGGGGAGCACCACCACAGGGAGAGGAGGAAAAACAAGAGAAAACAAGGAGACAGGACACAAAAGGAAGAAAACATCCAGTGGCAACAGAGGGAGATGGTAGGAGTAAAAAAGCAGGCAGGACAGATAGTCAGAGAGAGGGAGACAAGAGAAGAGAAACAGAGGAAGAGAGGGAGGGGAGCGCAAGGGCAAGGGAAGAGGGTGGAAGGAGGGGGTGGGCAGGAGGGGAGGAGAGAAGAGTGATGTGGAGGGATCTGGCCCTGGAGTCCGGGGGCTGGTTCATCAAATGTAGCAAAGTGCAGGTTGAGAAAGTCAGAATGGACCTTACTTGCCTTCGCCGACGGTAGCAAACTTTTTGTTGCTACGAGGGATCTCAGCCCCACAATATTTCACTTTAAAGAGAAATGGAAACAACTCTTTGATCTCGGGCTTCTTGGGTGCCACGGGAGGGGGTGGGGAGAGGGAAGGGAGAGGAGCATAGGGAAGGTAGGGAGGTCAGGGCCATCAAAAATAAAAGAGCAGCAACCACGGGAGAGTTGTGGGGAGAGAATGGGGACAGGGCAGAGAACAGAGGCATGTCAGAAACTGAGGGCGTGAGTCTGTGTGTGTGTGTGTGTGTCCGAGTCTCCCTGTCTGTCTCTCTCCACACGATTCGTAGGTAAGTTATGTGTGTGCTTGATCCCTGGGATGTGGGAGGAGGTTGGGGGAGAGGAGACGGGAGAGGAGAGAGGTGGGAGGGAGGGCCACCCCCAGCCCGGCCCCTGGCTGGCTCAACTCCATCGTCCGTCTGGGAGGGGGCCGGGGGGTCTTGCAAGAGCAGAGTCTGACCCGTGCAGGTTGGGGAGGAACGGAGGGAAGGGGAGGAGCAGGGGGAGGGGGGAGGGAAGGGCAAGGAGGGCAGTACCTCAGTGATGCCAAAGGGGATGTTGCCCACATAGAGGCGTCGGGCCTGTCTGGTCATCTGGCTTCCGACCACAGGTACTGGCGTTGGGGTCACAGCCAGACCGTCCGGGGTCATGGTGGGGAGGAGGGCAGTGGCTGGAATCTGACCCGCAGCTTCAAGAGAGGTGGAAAGCATTAGCCAGCACCAGGGCAACCCTGGACCCAAACTCTAGGACCACCCCCAACTCCTAGGCCACAGGATAAAGATGGCCCCCAATGAAACTGCTGACTCTGAGGAGCCAAGTCTCCTGACATGGTCCCATGGGGAACCCTCGTCCCCACTCCACCATGGGGGCCTCAAAAGAGCAGAGGCCAGAGAGCTAAGGGCACAAACCTCATCCCCTGGAATGGGAGTCTGCACATCCGTAGGGTGGAGCTTACCTTGCATGGCCTTATACTGCATGGGGGTGATGTGCTCAAAGCCAGGTGGCGGCACGTCCCAGTATTTACGGACCTTCTTCTTCTTCTCATGGCGGGGGGAACGACTGGGGGAGGGCAGGGGGACAGTGGGCAGGGCCATCTCAGTCCAGCCCTCTGCAGGCCTACAAGCCCCTCCCCAGTTCCCCTGACTTCCCAGCAGTAGCTCCAATGTCTCCAGAGGGACAGGGTCTGAGTCAGGGCGCACCCAGGCCTTGGGGCGCAGGGGGGGGGGGGCAGGGGGCCTGGTTTCAGGGCAGGTGCTTGGACCAGGGCTGGATGGGGACAGGCAGGTGGGCAGGGGTGGGAAGCAAAGGGGCAGCATCAGGGAGGAGGGGCAGGAAGAGAAGCTCACATCAATCCACCGTGCTCCTCTTTAGCGCCTCTGGTCAAAGGTTTGCTGGGGGCAGGAGGGAAAGGTATGGGGAGGGGTGACTGGGGACCCTTGTCTTCCCCACACGCCACACCCCCCCACACACACACACACAGGGGCACTGAGCCCCAGGACTGGGGGCAGGGCCGAGGTGAACTAGCGACAAGCAGGCCCCCTCGGCCCTGTCATTTCCCCCAAGACCCCACCCCTGGAAAGAGGAAGTAAGGACTGGCAGAAAGGCCAAACAGACACCTTTCTAGTTGAAGAAACTGAGATGGAAGGAAGCAGGACATTCACCTACCCCACCCTCCCTCACCCAAGGGGGCAGAAAGAACAGAGAGGGGCCTAGAAGAAGAAGAGGCATTAGAGAGCAAAAAAGCAGCACCCCAAACCAGAAGGTGACTAGGGGCAGAGGTCCTGCTCTGAGATATCCCCTTTCCAGGAGGAAGAGCACAGCCCCCAGAAACAGTTCCACACAGAAGCACAGAAAGAGGGTGGGAAGAGGAGGCATGCCCTCTTGTCTGGATCAGGTAGGGGCAGCTCCTTATGAAGAAGACAGAATCAATCAAACTCACCTCCCAGATAAAGAACCTACTGCCTCTACAACCTACCAGAACTGCAGGAAACCCCACGGACAACAGAACCCACTGAATTTGAGACAGAGGAGCAGCAGATACCACCCCAGAGAATAGACCAGCTCGTTCTATCTGAACTGGGACACCCCCACTGGCCCTCCTGAAACTGGTACCTTCGTCGCCGCCTGTCCCGCGAGGCACTCCGCTGGTCCCGGTTCCGCCGGTCACGGCTCCGGCTACGACGCTTCCGGTCCCGGCTGCGGGAGCGGCTGTGGCTGCGCTTCCGGTGTCGGTTCTCCTTGTCTCGCTCTGAGCAGGGAAAGGGGAGACTAAGCTGGCGAACACACGGCCCAGCCCACCCGCATACTGCTGGCCATGCCCCAGCCCCAGGAAGGCCACCCCCAAGGGGATGGGATTTGATAGACATGGGGAGTTAGCAGGTTGCTTGGGTCCACAAGCCAGTCCAGGGACCCTGGGGGACCAAGGGACGGGAACTGGTTACCTGAGGGGACAGGGCCTGGAAATGCCCCCGGGGTGTAAGATACCTGAGGCTGCTCAGGAGGAGCTGGGGAGCCAGAGAAGACAGAGGAGGCTGGCTCCTGGTCCCCCTCGAGGGCTGAGGAGCCTGACCCCAGGGTCGTCCCTGAGAGGGGCAGGGCTAGAGGCTGGGGAACCAAGAGACCCAATGATGTTTTCCTGAAGGGACCTGAGGCCCCACAGGAAAGACCTCCTCAATCAACCAGGTGCACCCACAGCCCCACCATCAGGCCCAGGGTTGGGTGCCAGATGGGAAGCAGGAGACCCTCCCCAACCAGGACGCCCTCCCCAGGCCCTTCTTTATGTGCCACTGTCCTGAATCCCAGACCACCCCATCCTGCCAGGTGCACAGCTCTGCTCCAGACTCCACTAGGCTCCCTCAACCCATCATTAGCTTGGGGGCAGGGCCTGGGAAGAGAGCATAGCCCTGCCAACAAGGCCAAAACTCTGTGTTCCCAACAGAACTCTCAGCCTCAAAAGGAGATATAGGCTAAACCCTGAGTATGGGAGCTAGAGAACTCTCTATTTTACTCCCTGGGTTCAAAGACACCTCTGATTCCTCAACTACCTATCAGGCCCCTGTTACCGTACTCATGAATATCACCATGTTCTTAGAGACAAAAGGCAAGAGAGGCAATAAGGAGAAAGCCTCAGATTGGACTTTAAGCCTCATCAATACTGTCGTCTTGTATTTTCCTGATATAATTAAACATGAACTTTTTGTAAATGCATCTCAATTCCAGAATCACTAAAACTCAGGAAAAAAATACACCTAAGGGAAAAGACACAGCAGCAAATCCTGGGGTGCTTTCTACAACGGGAACTTGTACTAAATGATGTACTTGCACTTCATCCCTACTACTGCTTTGGGAAAAACCCCCTGAGGATTCATGTAACAGACAAGGAAACTGAGGCATGGGACAGTCACATGACTGGACCAAAGACCAAAAAGCAAGGAAGTACTGAAGTCTAAAAGTGAACTCAAGTCACATTAGCAAGTTCAGTTAAGCACCAGGCACACTCCTAACTCAGACAGAACACTCCAGGGTCTGGCTGGAACTGTTAATAACGATGGGATATCCCCTTGAAGGCAAAAAAATAAATCACAATAGAAACAGGAGGGAATGGACAAGGTGGGGGGG
Source organism: Craseonycteris thonglongyai (assembly GCA_004027555.1). Lineage (NCBI taxonomy): Eukaryota > Metazoa > Chordata > Mammalia > Chiroptera > Craseonycteridae > Craseonycteris > Craseonycteris thonglongyai. The sequence continues at coordinate 22,340 of PVKE010004796.1, forward strand.
GGGGAGTAAGAGCAAAGGAGCTCTGGGTCTCTGGCTCCACGCTTATGAGGTGGGTGGGCTAGGCCACAAGCCCCAAGAGCCTTTCCTGTTGCTAAGGCTCTGAAACAGACAAGCAGGCAGAAATGACCAACACAGAGGAAGCAGTGACTTGTACTGAGATGCAGACCGAAAAATTAATTCTCTGGAGACAAAGGTGCACTAGGCAGGGGCTAAAGTGGGAAGGAGGCTGGCTCACAGAGACAAAAGACCCATAGACAGGGCAACACGTGGGCAACACTTCCCCCTAAGGCAAGAGTCCTCTCCTCCCAACCCCCCATACACACACTGATCCTGAACAGATCAAAACAGAAACAGAGCTTTGGTTGTTCAAAATGCTGTTACCACTTTGTGGGCAGTGAATAGCGACATCAAACCAGGGCGATATGTGAGGGTATAGGGCCTGGCCTCCCAGTAGTTAGTACCAGGAGCACCAACCACTCAGGCAGCACATCTGCAAGAGCCCCAAGGAAGGGCTCAAATAGCTCTACCTGGCGATCCAGCAATGGGGCCTTGCAGCCAGACAGGGCTCAGGGTCAGTTTCAGCTTCTCTGCTTAGGAGTACCAACTGTATAAAACCACACAAGAGCAACCAAACCTTTGAAACTCGGTTTCTCTTCTTTAAACTAGGGTCACATCTACGAGGACTTGAGGTTTGGAGTGAGGTTTGTAAAGCCCCTTCCCCAACTCTGACATCATCTGAGTGAACTGAAAACCTACCTGCTTCTACCTCTGAGCTTACTACACTACGGATGATTTCACAGTAAGAAGCATTGCTTATCAGGCACTTAATGTATGCCAAGTCACATGCCTCACACTTTACATATTACCCCCATTTAATCTCAGCTCTGCCTCTGACCAGACCTGGGAAAGTTTTCAAACTTTCTAAGCCTGTCTCCTCCTCTGCAAAAGGAAGAAAATTATTTCAGCCTGTCTGGGCTGTTACAAGGATCTGCTTAGAAAAATCCTGCAAACTTAACAAGGTGCCTTAGCACGTGGCAGGCACTCAAGAATTTAAATACAATTGTCATTACTATCACAATTATAAAGTCAAAAAAAGCCCTGTAACCAGAAAACAATGACATTCTACAAATAAAAGCAGGCACAAAGATATTAAAGTATAAAGTAGCATAGCTAAGCAACGAAGTAGCTATTTGAACTCTGGTAGGATCAACTCCCAAGCCTGTGCTGTTAAGCGGTACAACATGTAAAGACAGACTCGTCCGCTTCCCCAGGCACTGTCTCCTAATTCAGCCACCCCTCACCCAACTCTTACATTGGATTCAATCCTGAGATCCTCATTCAGCATCTCAAATATGGGTATTTTAAGGATCAAGCCCTGCACATTCCCTTGGCCTAACTTTCTTCATTCTCAACCCAAAATAGGAAGACAAGAGTAAATTTTTAAACGTCTATTAACTCTCCCAGTTGGAGTCTCTAAACTGATCGGCACCCACTTGGCCCCGTGCTTTTGACTCGGCATCACCTCAGAGTCCTTGCTGCCTACCCTCACCTATGGTAACTGGCCCAGGTCCACTTATTCTCAGAGACTCGATTTCCCCATCACTACACTGGTATGATTTATGAGGCTGAATCTAGTTGCCCTGAGTTTGGATTCGGACAAAATCTAGCATGTCTCTCTAGAGGGAGAAGGAAACAAATACTCCACATTTGCGTCGCCACTGCTAAAAGCCCGTGTGCACACAAGGCGTATGTGTGCAGCAGAAACTTTAAGAATGCATATGGTGCCCGTTTCACGAGGGAACCTGCGTCACACGCAGTGCCCCCACGACCATCAGCCAGGGTGGGGACCCCGCGGGCCAGTCCACAGGACACGGCGCAAAGGTCAGCCGCGGGAGGTGAGGCCCACGCCGCCGCACTGCCCGCACCCACGTGAAATGGGGGGGTCTTAACCGCCATTTTTGAACAATGGGGGCGTGGAGACCCAGGCCACAGGCCCGGCCGGAAGCGGAAGTGCCAAGGCAGCGGGAGAAAAGACGGGGATCGCAGGACCTGATATATACTCTTTCACAGATTAGCAAAAAATATGAGTCCGCGAGGGAACACTCGGAGATCATCCCACCCGAGCCACCTCCGCCGGGAACCACGTGAAGCGCGGGATGGAGCACGATGCGCATGCGTGCAAGACCGGGCCCGCCACCCCCTCCGAGCGCCGAGGCACGCCGGGCGGTCACGTGAGCGAGGCGCGCGCGCCATGGGACGGGGGGGGGGGCATCGCGCGGCCCTGAAAGGGGAAAGCGACGGGGGAAAATGGCGGGGGGCACGGGGGGGGGATGTCAAGAGCCGCCCCGCCCGCCACCCCGCGCCCCCGGGGCCCTCACCTTGCTTATTCTCGTTGAGCTGCCGCTCGAACTCGTCGAAGTCCGACATGCTGAGGCGGCCGCGTAGGGCCCTGTACAGCTCTCGCCTCGCCTTGCCGCCCGCCCGCTCCGGCTACTTCCGCCGCTCGCTTCGGCTACTTCCGGGCGCCGTCGGCGCGCCACCGCCTCCTGGCTAATCAAGCCCGGGCCACCCGCCCCGCCCCGGCTCCGCCCCTCTCCCGGCCCGCCCGCCTGCAAGGTGCCCCTCCCCCAGAGCTTCTTTCCGAAGTGCGTCGGCTAATTCCGAACCGTAGAAGAAAGAATCGGACGCAGAGGCTTCGGCTGCTTCCGGAAACACCCGAAGCAAAGGTTTCGCAGGGTTCCTAGGTGGTAACTTTTCGTAAATTAGCTCTTCAACGTTCGAGTGTTTCCGTAGATTTTCGTCTTCCTCTGTACCCTGCCACCCCCCTGCCCGCCAAAGGTTCGGTTTCTTCCGACAATTCCAACCGGCCCAGTCTGGCTGCTTCAGGCAGGGGCTTCCCACTCTCCGCCGACCCTGTCCGAGCAACCCGCTACTTCTGCCAAGCCTAACCGTCCGGGTCTTCGGCACTTCCGAAGGTTTCCGGCGCTCGCCCGCGGTCCCGCCTGAGATTATGCAGGATTCCGACTTTCGGCTCTTTCCGGAGATTCCGCTCGCTCACTCCTCCTTCCTGGCACAACTTCGGCTCCTTCCGCCACCGCTTCGGGCAGGCCTCACTCACGGAGGACGGCTTCGGCTTTTTCCGTCTGTGCTTCGGCTTCTTCCGACTTCGGGAAACGAAAAGGGAGGGAGGACGAAGGCGAGGTGGGTCAAGGGATACGGGGAAGGGGCAGGGTCCTGCTCCGGGCACCCGGCTCTCCAGGTGGGACAGTGGAGGAATAGAAGCGCCGATCTCGTGGAAGGCACAAGAAGGTTGCGCGAGACAAAAGCAGCTAGCGGCGTGAAGGGTGCGCGCGGCCGCTGCGGAGGTTGGCAGCGCGGCTATGTGCGCCTGCGCAGGGTGGAGGAGGCGGGGCACGAGATGGGCTTCTGCGCCTGCGGAGGGTTGGTCTGAGGAAGTTTCTCATTGCTCAGAACTGGTTCCAGAGCCTCCAGTACGCGTGCGCAAGACTTTCCCTTTCTCCAGGGAAGGAACTGAATTTCCCCACCGTTAAGCAAGGCCACCTTCTCCTGGTTGCCTAGCAACCGCATAAGTGCACCTGCAGGCAAAGTCGAGGACACTTACAGGAGACAGAATCTTGCATTACCGCCTCCTAGCGAGCGGGCGGAAACCTCCCAGAGCAGCTTGCCCATCCATCCCGACCCCGGGTGGCCGTCTCTGCTAGAGGCCAGAGTTCTGCCACCACGCCTCTAGTCCAGACAGCCCAGTGCGTAGTGTTCACGCCCCTTTTACAAAGTTTTGCCCCTCCAAGTTCCTGTAACAGCTGCTTCTCCCCCTCCCTCCACTGCCTCCGGGATGCTAAATACACCGTTTCCCCAACCTCCACGTTTCCCACCTGACTGCCCGCTTCCTGGAACCCCCAGGGCTGTCACTGTCTCCAGGGCAACGGCCACCCTCTTCCAGAAAGAGGCCAGGGCCTAGTTTATTCCAAATTTTATCGTCTTTTTAATTTAAATTCTCTGTATAATTCTCTGCCTCACGTGGACTGTGGGGGTGAGTCTGGAATTCGGGTCCTGGGGCTGGGGGTGGAGAATGGGTATATACAGTGCCCCTGCCCTGCAGAGTCCTGCAGATTTCCCAGGAGGAAGGGACCAGTGAGGGCAGGAAGGATGCCAGTGGTTAAGAAAGGGCAGAACCCAGCTCCTGGGCAGTAAGTAGCTCAGAAGCCTGGCTAAGTGAAGAACTGCCCCCCCTCAACCCTGGAAATTCGGAGGGAAAAAGGATGGGGATGTGGGAGGCAAAGGAGGGAGGTTTACCTATATACAAGGGGCCAGGGGTGGGAGTAGGGGTCTGCTGAAGAGGGAAGAAAGAGACACACGCAGAAACACGCCATCCACCCCCAGGCTCTGGTGAGTAACACACCACTTGTGCACACATACCCATGTGTCAGGTATAGGGAGGGAAGGGGGGCCCTAGGACCTGTTCTGGGCCAGGTGGGCAGGATCACCGCTTGAAGCGGTAGGTAATGGGAAGCAGCAACTTGCTCTTCTTGAGGGCCTGCACCTTCTTGAGGGTCTCCTCATCTAGAGCCAGGAAGCAGCGGCGTGAGTACTCCAGCAGACGCTCCTTGGAGGGGTCAAACTCGCCCACCTCCGCCAGCTTCTCAGGGGCCACAATGAGCAGCTCCGCAATGGGTGTGGTCAGGGCCACCGTGTTTCGGTCCACACGGTGGTGCTCAAAAGCCCTTGACATGCTCTTCAGCTTCTGGAAGGTGCCCAGAATCTTCTTATAGCGGCAGAGGACGCCGTCTGCATCCTTCACTGCAGGGCCAAGAAAGGGGGATAAAGAAGATGTGGGAGATGGGCAGAGAGAGGCATGGGGTGAGAGAAAGATGAGGAAAGAGAGGTAATGGGAAGGTGAAGAGGGATGGATGTAGGGGGATGTAGATAGATACAGGAAGACAAAGATCAAATGCAGAGGGAGTGGTACAGAAACAGGACAGACATGGGGACAAGAGACAGATGGGGTGAAGAGCCCACACAGCACAAAAGGAAGGAAATGGGGAAGATATGCCCGAAGAGTCCAATACAGGAAGAGCCAGAAGAACAAAATGGAAAATGGGAGGAAAAGCAGGTGAGAGTTAAAGGATATGGGAGATATAGAGATAGAATTTGGAGGAAGGCTTGGCGGAGATGACAAGGAGAAAAAAAACAAATACCACAGCTGGTCAGAGGAATGAGTTCCCAGCCACCTGAACCAAAACCCTTTCCCTTGTTACTGATGTTTGGGAAGGTCCAAGGAGGGTGGACCAAAATGTAAAGTATAAACCACGACCATACGTGGAGGCTTGGACCCACCAGCAGGTCTGGTCTATTACAGATAGGGAAGGGAAGGGACACAGCAAGTCTCAGCCCAGAGCCCTTGCACTGCGCCCCCAGCTCACCCCGCTGTCTTTCCCGGGCCTTGGGCTTCCCAAAGCGCCTCCGGCTAGCACCTCCCTTCTGCTTCTGCCTCTTCCTGTCCACGTTACTGCCTTCTTCCGAAGCTCCACTGATCGAGGAAGCAGCTGACTCAGGGTCTGAGGCTTCACCCCCAGCTCCACCCCGGCCGTCGCCCTCAACCCGCCTGGGTCCAGGCTTCACCCGGCAGTGGTCCTCTGGAGAGAAGTGGGAGAGACACACTCATTGACTACAGAAACAGGAGGGAGGAAGTAAGAGGTCTATCTGCAAGGTGGGGACAGAGGTCACATCACACTGATCCCCAGGAAAGGGGGCTCCCAAGGAGACAGATGTACAGAAAACTAGGCCCCTATAAGAGACAGCTGAACACAGGACAATCAGCTGGGATTTGAGGGTGGAGGTCGTGGATGGGGCTTGGGTGAGGATGCTCAGCTGACTCCTAAACTTGGTGGCAAGAGGTCTGGAAAGGGGCCAACTGGGACCAAGAGCAGACCAGGAACCTCAGGAGTCTGTGACTGGGATTCCCACAGTGGTGGAGGGGTTTTCTGGGGACCCAGTAGGACCTCCAGAACAGTGGACTCTGGACACCCTAGAAGCAGGCAAGGCCTTGGTTGGGGTAGAGGATTGAGACCCTGAGAGAAATCTCAGGGTCTATGTCTAGTTGGCTGGGAATGGAAGCACCTGCCTCAACCTACAAGAGAGTGCTGAGGCTCTATGCAGGGTCCCCAGAAGGTGGGCTGGGGGAGGTCTAGTGTTGGGGTTCCCACTAAGAAAGTCCAGGGGCCCCTGGGCCTGACCATCCTGGGTAGGTTCCCATCATTGTGGGGAGACAGAGGTATTTCCCAGCAATCATGGTTAGAGGTGGTTCCAGAGCACAGGGATCCCCAATAATGTTGGTCTTGAAAACACAGGCTCCTTGCCCTGGCTTTCAGTGGAATTCAGAGAACAATGTAGGAGCTTTTGGGGAGCCAGCCAGGAGCTGTACACCAAGAGGGCGAGTGCAGAAGTGGGGTCCTCCAAACACCGTTAAATATTTGACAAAGGAAAGTCCTCTCTGGAGAAAGGGATGGAGCACAGGGTCCTGCCAATCAGCAGAAGCAGGAATGAAGCTGAGCTTGGGGTCCCGGGAACACCGTAGGACTAAGCAAGGTACAAGATGCCAGGTCCCACAAAAAAATAAGTGTGTGGATGAGAGGGGTTCTGTGTCCCCAAGAAGGGTTAGCGCTGGGTGCCAGGGCCCAGGAGTGGGATGGGAAGGGGACTCTCACAAGGCACCCTCACCTGCATCCATGCGTGCAGAGGAGATGAACTTGTCCAGCTGACACCGCAAGAAGTCCCTCTCCTCCTCCAGGTCCTCAATGCGCTTCTGCAGCCAAGAGTTCCTCTCCAGGGCCATGTGTAACTGGGCCCTGACGCTGTTCATCAGGGCCACCGTCGGGGATGCAGCCTCCGGAGGCTCTAGTGACAGCGGGGGACTATAGTCACACCCCAGCCTTGAGGGCCCTGTACCCCAGCTGATTCGAGTCCCTCCCCACACCCATGACCCCAGCTCACCCTCAAAGTTTCCCTGAGAGGGACTCAGACTGTAAAAGAGCTGTGAGTCTAGGTGGGGCGACTCATCGAAGGGGATGGAGATCTCAAAGGCCTCATCGTCCTTCTTCACTGGAGAAGAGAGGCTGGGGTCAGCCCAGGGAAGGCCCTGCACCCCTCAGACCAGCCCCCAACCACAGCAGCCCTGGAAAGGAGAAGGCAGGAATGGACAGAGTGGGTGTGGGACCAAGGGTGGGGCAGGGTCCCTGCTTCCTCACGTGTCCTTCGACTGATGCGGTCATTCATGGCGCGGCCTCCGGTGGCCCTGGGCACCTGAGCGTCTCAGAGGTACTGGACAGAAAGAGCAGCCACAGAAGGAGAGACAGATGAACTGGGGACATCTGGGAGGAGGGACGACTTCTCAGGGCTGAGGGGAAAAGAGCTAAGGTCCAGGGTTCAGCGGTCTGGTGGAGGGGGGACTCAGAACCCTCATGACTGTCGGAGGACACCTGCGTCCAAAGTCGTGTACTCCTACATAGGTACTCAGGGAAGAAGCTGGGTTCCCGTGGTGTCCACAAAGTAGGGGCATCCTGGCCTGAACGCAGTGGGCATTCATTATAGGTCGCCTCGGGGCCAAAAGTGAGAGGTGTATGAGGAGACTGCCCCAACTTCCAGGCATGAGGTGAGGGCCCAGCCCAAGCTCCAGCGCCTCTCCCACCCACACACCAACCCTCACGCCCCTCCCTGGGGGGGGGGCTGGGCGCGTGCGCAGTGCGGGGGGGGGGGGAGGTCAGGCCTGGGGATGTGCCCCACGCCCCCACCCTTTGTCCTGCGGGTGGAAAGGGAAGCGATGGTGGCCGGGGGTACAGATGCGCCCGCCACCCGCCGCCCACAGGTGTCCGAGGTCAGGGCCCCGCGCTCACCCACCCGTGCTAGAAATCTGGCAGGGGGACTGAAGGCGGCCTCGGCGCCCATGCCCAGCGCCGGGGAGCGTCTGCAAAGTGTCGCGGGAAGCGGAGGGAAGCGCCCACCCACCAGCGGGCGGGCCGGGCAGGGGTGGCGAGTGGCAAGGCGAGCAGGGACACCCGCCCAGTCCTCTGGTCGGCGCACCTCCTCTGGGTAGCCTGGGCCCCAAGTGAAGCCCGCCGTATGCGGTGGAGGCCGGGGCCGCACTTGCGCGATGGCCCCTTGTTGTACTCCCCCATCTCACCCCCTCCCCCTCCAGGCCTGGGCAGGGAACGTCACGAAATTCCTAATTCCTGGAGAGGTGGTGGCTCCTGTGGTTCCCATGGTAGGTGGCAATGCGCCAAATCGGACCGAGAGAGGCAGGGGAGTGTACAAGACAGCCAGGAAAGTTAAAGCATGCGGAGAATCCCTTTAAACAATCCCCTAGAAAGTGGCCCATGTGGTCCACTGAACCAGCTCCTTCATCTCCTACAGCCAGACTTGGTTCCCAGGATCCTGAGGGGACCAGTTACACCCTCCCTGGAAATAGAGGCCTAGAACCCTCACGACCCCAGGTTAGTGATTTGGCACATCCAGACCTAGATCGCAATCCTGGCCATTTCTTCTCTGCCTCAGTTTACTCACCTGTAAAGTGGGGAGGATGCAGTGAGATGACACAAAACGCCCAGCCCAGCACCTAGCCATAGTCAGCATTCAAGATCGGGTGCTGTTATTTGAGGACAGACAGCTAGAGGCTCTCTGGAGAGTGGAGACAACTGACTTGTTCTTCCGCCCAAAGAGGTCAGAAGAAGAAATGAGGCCCACCACAGTGCCTGGCACGAGGCAGATGTACAAGGAAAATACATGGAGAAGGCAGGGTTTTTTTTCACTTCCTGCTTAGCTCCACCTGCCTCTTTTCCATTCACTGACAACATCCATGCTCTGGAATTTTTCCCACCCCTGATGAAACCATAGCTTTAACCCTACAGAGAAAGAACCTACATGTCTGTGCAACTTACAAAACTGGCAATGCTCCTACCTGCTTCACATTACAGATAAACGTCAGTCTGGGTCGAATTGTCCAGGGGGAGGTACTTGCCCTAGATTGGTGTTTTTCTAACTGAAGGTTCATATAATAAGATGGAATCAGCAATAATTTTCCACTCTAAAACAAGTCTCTGAAGTATGGTGTGTTTAAAACGACAGAACTATCACTACTTCATTTGGGAAAAGAAAAAAAAGATTCGGTCTTTTATCACACACCCTTTTAAATAAATGTCACAGATCTCTCTATGGCATGCTTGCTTAAAAAAAGGTCATATGTGGGGAAGCCGGGATGGCTCAGTGGGTTAAGCACTCACTTTGCAATGCCGGGGACCAAGGATTGAATCCCGGCACCGGTCCGTGTGGACCCATATGCTGAACTGGGGAGTTCCCCCAGTTCAGTTCTCTGTCTCTGTCTCTGTCTCTGTCAAACCCAATAAAAAAAAAAAGGTCATATGTGAAAAAAGTATCAGTGACCTGCACATGGCACATATATTCGGTACATCTGTACATTCAGTTGCCATATAAAATGTGTTTCTAACAATATATCATGGTTTTAAAAAGAAGTTTAAAAACACTCTGCCTAGAGGACACAGGTCCTGAGGACCCAAGCTAGGAGTAGCCCCAGTATAGGCCAGCCTTCCCTTTCCCCAGCCAGGAAAGCCAAGGCCTGCTAGGCCAGGCACTCATTGTATCTTCCTGCTAGGCATCGGATGCACGAAGCCACTGTCTCCAAAAACAAGCCTCCAGTGCTCAAAGTAGAAAATGGGTTTATTGGGAATCCAGTCTCAGGCTATGGTTGGGGGTGAGAAGTGTGTCTGGGGCCCATACCCCTAACATCAGTATGGAGGCCTCAGGAAAATGGTACAGATTCCTGATGGCTCCCAACCCCAGAATTTCCACACAAAGTGCTCTACCCTCTCCACCCAAGGCAGGGCTCAGCGATGCAATAGCTGATCTGATGTCCTCAGGCCAGAGAGCTCCACCTTGTGAATGTGAGGTCTTGTTGCCATTTTATCTCCAAAACATGGGGACCTGAAGATTACGTGAGTTCCTCCTTCAGCAGGGCTCACCTCCACAAGAGGTGGGTCTGTGTTTGTGTCCAGGCCTCACAACCCAGCCTCAGTGCTTGCTAGGTGTCTGGACAACAGGAGTCTAGACTTCCTCAGATCCAATGGTACCTGGGGTACCTCGCAGCCCAATTCATGGATGTTTCCACCGAGTGTGTTTCTGCAGCGTGTTCTGCTCCATAAATCGGCGGGGGCAGTGTGGGCACTGAAACGGGCGCTCCCCTGAGTGAACCCTGCTGTGCTGGGCCAGCTCACCTGCCTCACGGAAGCGGCGAGGACAGAGTGGGCAGCCATGGGGCCTCCCACCCCCAGCCCGGTGAATGGAGTGGTGCCGTGCCAGGTGGCTAGCACGCTTGAATGCCTTCCCACAAGTGTTGCACTCAAAGGGTTTCACCTCCGAGTGGGTGATGCTGTGTCGCTGGAGGTATGACATGTACTCGAAGACCCGGGAGCACACAGGACAGCTGTAGCACTTTTTCTGAGGTGAAGACCCATCGGCCCCAGGCTGCCTCTGAGACTCCTCATCCACCAGCACGGTGTATGGGACGCCCTGCGTATCAATGAGCAGGTAATGGTTGGGCCTCGGAGGGGACGAGGTCTGGGGAGATCCTGTGGAGGAGGAAGGTCCAGGTTCTGGGGACCCGCCTGTCTGAGGGGGAGGGGCCTCCATGGCTTCAGCGGAGGGCAGCGCAGGGGGGTGGGGGCAAGGGGCAGGCAGCACCAGCATCCGGAGGGTGGCCGCGGCCTGGTGGGTGGGAGAGAGGGGTAGGTTACACAGAGGAGGGAAGCTTGGCCCCAGGGCTCTATTCTTTTCTATCTATGGATCCCGCCCCAAACTTTTGCATCAGCCATTCTCCATCTCTCTTCCAGTCCTTGGGCCCTGGACTCTGACAATCTGTAAGGCTCCGAGGGTCTCCCTCCTCGGGAAACGCCTCCGATCCTGTTTCACCACCCACTATAGGCAAGTATCTCTGCCCGTCTAGGCAAAACCAGGACCTATCTTCCCCTTTGTGTCCTACTGAGGTCACTGGGTGCTCCTCTACCTTGGCCACCCAGAAGGGAGCCTGGAGGCCCCACCCAACAGACCTCCAGTTCTCTCTCCCTTTTCTACTGCTCCTGACCCTACACGCTCCACCCAAAAGCCCGTCTACTCCTTTGTACACACCCAAGCCTTCTCATACGGGCTGCCATGTTGGGACCCCCGGTCCCAACACGCGGTAGCCACCTCCTTCAACACCTCCCGTGGCCGGCTACCTCCAAGCTCTCTAGTCCACGCCCATCCACCCCCAGATCTTTCTAGGTCCTAACGCTTCCCAGGGATCCACCCGCAGCCCGGCCTCCGATCCTCTCTACGCGAGCTGTGTGGGCAGAGCATGCGGAGTTGCCTCCCCACCCAGCGCGCAGATCCCCTCTCGCCCGGCCCCGCCCCCTACGCGGCCCGCGTCCGCCTCCCGGCCCCCGTACCAGGTGCAGCAGCCTCTCTGGTCCGGGCGACTCCAGAACGGCCCCGGGCTACCCCTGTGGTGGTAGGCGGCGGCGGTACTTGGGGCTCTGGAGGTTTCCTAGGAGCTGGCGGCACCGGTAAAAAGAGAGCGGACCGGGGGACTGAGAAGAGGGTCTAGGGGAGGAAGGTGGGGGTGGGGCGCTTGGGACTTAGGAAACGGCTCCGGACAGAAACACACACCGCGATGAAGGTTCCCAGGTGCTTACGGTCCAGTCTCTACCGCCAACCCTGCTGCCCCCCACCCCTAACCCCCATTTGCGAATAAGAACCCTAAAGTGGAGTGCGGAATGTTTATTGAGTAAAGGGTGAGGGTAATGGATGGCAGGGGGTTATACAGAATAGATCCAGACCGTGCCTGTGCTCTTTTGTCAAATCTTCCACACAGGCAACCACTTCAGAGCAGACAACTAGGGCTCAGAGAGGTTAAGTCACTTGCCAAGGATCGCACAGCACAGCTGGGCCGGAACCCAGTCTGACTGGCTCCCAGACCCAGGAAGGGACAACAACTTAGTGTACATCACACAGCTAGGGAGGGAGAGGGGGGGCGAAAAAAAAAAGGGATGATATTTCTCCCTTTGGATAGATGGGGACGCTGAGGCCCAGTCTAAGGCAGTAACCTCAACACAGCAGGGAGCCTGTGTGGGAGTGCGGCTGTGTGGGACAGACTCAGATGCCCAGAGTCGGGCAGGGCAGCACGGGCTGGGTATGAACTTAGTGGAGGCGCACGTGCTGAGCCAGCTCCCCGGCGTCCTGGAAGCGGCGTGGGCAGAGAGGGCAGGTGTGTGGTGGGCCAGCACGGGCGCGGTGCGTGGCGCGGTGCCGGGACAGGTGGCTGGAGCGCTTGAAGGCTTTGCCGCAGGCGCCGCACGTAAAGGGCTTGAGGTCCGAGTGCGACACGCGGTGGCTCTGCAGCCGCAGAGGGCTGGCAAACACACGGGCGCACTCTGGGCAGCTGTAGCCCTTACGAGGGCTAGGCTCTCCCGGAGGTGCCTCGCGCTGGGGCGGGCCCCGGGGCTCCTCCTCTAGCTGCACCGTGTACGTGTAGGGGACTCCGTTGGCATCGATGAGCAGGTGGCGGCCCAGCCGCGGGGGTCGGGGGCCCGCCGCTGAGGAAGGAGTGGAGGAAGGGCCTTCCGTCTTGGGGAAAGGGGGAGCCTTGGGGGGCGGTGGGTCCATGGCCTCCGGAGAGGAGGACCGGGGGTGGGGTGGCCGCGGGGGCAGCAGCAGCATCTGGAGCAGCAACTGGGAGCAGCGGGAGGGGAGAGAAGTTAAAATCGCCACTTCCTGGGGAATGTGTCCCTACCTCCTCTACCAATGATCAACCTCCCCTATAAAAAAGGAACCATTGACTCCATGCCAGACAGTTCTGGTTCCATCAAGCTGCCTGGATTTGACCTGTCCCTACTACAACCTGCCTTTCCTCCTGAGTCATCTTCTCTGCCCCCAGACAAGACAGAAGGGCAGCATCCTGCCACTTCCCTACCCTCACAATAGCCACTCAATTTCAACTTTTTACATAGTTTTGGCCTCTTTTATCTCACAGACAAGAGACCCTTCAAGCTTCATGAATTTCTCTAAAGCAAGTCTGTCCAACCCATGGTCCATGGGCTGCATGCCACCCAGGACAGCTTTGAATGTGGCCCAACATAAATTTGTAAATTTTCTTAAAACATGATGAGATTTTCCTGCAATATTTTTTAAGCTCATCAGCTGTCATTAGTGTATTTTATGTGGGGCCCAAGACAACTCTTCCAGTGTAGCCCAGGGAAGTCAAGCTTGGATACCCCTGCTCTAAAGGCTTGCTTCCTCTTCTTCCCAGTCTCAGCTCAGGTTGCAGAAACACACCGAAGCCCCTTCTTTGGCCCTGGGGCTCTCCTAGATCTTCATCCTCACTAGGTGCCCTGTCAAGTCCTCCACATCTCCAGATATGAGCGCAGGCTGATAAATTTTGCCTCCACTTAAATAGAAAATGAACAGGAAAAGATATTTTAATGAAATAAAGAAATGTACCTACATCATTTATTATTTTCAAAGCTGCATTATTTTTCTGCAAAATCACCATACATTTCAATACACTTCCGCCAACACTGCACTAGTTTTTGAAATCCATCCTTTAAAACATCGGTGTTTTGTTTTTGAAACCATCTCCTCAATGCAGACTTCACCTCTTCATCACAGATGAACCGCTTTACCCAGCGTCCTACTGTACTCACATCCACACACTGATCACCATAAACGGCTTGCATTCGTCTGTGAATTTCAATTGGAGGAACTTTTTCCGCTGTTAAGAATTCAATAACAGCATGCTGTTTGAACGGAACGTCTGAACACTCTTCCATTTCGATGTGCACTGGGTGAAAAATGTAAGCATCTGTGTGTGCAAGGTCAAGAACGATGGAGGGGAGATACCATGTGACTACACAGAACTGGTTATATTCAGATATGTCTAATGTAACAAAAAATATTACAGTGGAGGCAGAATTTATCAGACCACCCTCGTCCATCGTGTCATACCAATTTTTTCTCTAGGTACACCCCCAGAGCCCCACTAACCCAATTCCCCACTTTTCACTCAGGACGCCTCTGTCCTGTTCCTACTCTTAGCACCTCAAGGTCTCCATATCTTCACCCCACTCCCTAATTCATCATCTAGATCAGACATGTCCAAGCTGCAGCCCAGGACAGGTTTGAATGAGGCCCAACACAAATTCTTAAAAAGTTCTATGAGATTTTTTTTGCAATTTTTTTTACCTCATCAGCTATTGTCAGTGTATTTTATGTGTGGCCCAAGACAATTCTTCCAATGTGACTCAGGGAAGCCAAAAGGTTGGACACTGCTGATCTAAACCGTGTATACATCCCCAGGTTGCTCAGCTGCATGCCTTCTGTGTACCCGACAACCCCAGAGCCTGCTACCCACTGGGTTCCCAAGGGTCCCTCTTCCCTCCACGCCCCAACCCCCACTGCCCTACATATAAGCCACTGACAGCTTCACTTCTCAACACCCCTTAGGCCCTCCTCTCAGTCACACACACCAAGGCCTCTGGGGTCCCTTTCACTACCTACCTCTGCCAACCCCCTTTCTCCGTTTCTGAGAGCATCTTTATTTCTGCATCCCTCGCCCTGCGATATCCAGCAGCAAGGTCCTCAGCCTGGTTCTCTATTCTTTTCCTCCTGTAATCCCAGCGCTCCTCTGTCCCTCTTCCCACGACACCCCCGGGGCCCCCTCGCCCTCCCCACCCCACTTCTGCAGAGCACTGACGTCTCCATCTTCCCTCCAGTCCCTCCCATCCCACCCCACCCCGGGAGCGCCAGCCCCTCCCCGGCCCTGCCCGGCCTCCCCGTCCCGGAGCCAGGCTCCTCCCTCTGTCCCGGCCCCCGTACCCGGTGCGGCGGCCTCTTGGGTCCGGAGGAGCGGGACAAGGTCCCGGGCGGCCCGGGCTTCCCCCTTGTGAGTGCCGGCAGCGGCGGGACGGAGACTTCCGGGAGCTCCGGGCCCGCGGCGCCGGGGACGCGGGCACGGGGGGCGCGGGGCGCGGGGGGCGGCGGCGTCCCTGGGAAAGGGCGCCGACCAGAACCGCGAGCGCCTCCACGAAGGTTCCGCCACCCTTAAGCCTGCGGCTTTCACTGCCAGTCTTTACTGAGCACCCCAGGGGGCTCAGGAAATGGGCGCGGGAACCAAAAAGAGGCCTGCCCCCTCCCTCCCCACTCTCCCCTCCCACGCTCAATAGGAACAGTTCGGTCTATGAACAGGCTAGACGCGACTAAGTTCGCTCGAAGTCCCACAACGAATGGCGCGCCCAGTTGTCCTGTTTCCACTGGGTGGTTCCGCCTGCTCCCCCTGCCCAACAGTGAGTGCCCAGGGCGGGAGGAGGAAATTGTCTGTCGGTGGGGCAAATAGGGAGACCGAGGTCCAGAGGCCAGCCATTGGTACTGATGTGGCACAGCCGGGATTCTTCCGCTCAGCATATGGGGACCCTGAGGCCCAGAGAAGGCCCGACACAGCGGATAGAGAGGCTTCGCACTGGGCAAGTGGGGGAAACTAAGGCCCAAGGAGCAGGAACGGCCCCGTCCTGACTGCACCCGGTACCAAGCTCAGCGGGCAGACGGGGAACCCGAAGAGGGGGAGTAGCGCCAGGTGTGTGGGGGTCCCCGGTGCGCAGGGGCCACGGCAGCAGGTGGAACGCGCGAAGGGGCTGGGCGCGCGGGGCCATCGCCGTGGCTTTTCAGGTGCACAGGGTAGCCGCCCTCGGAGCGCCCGCAGCTCATCCTCCAGCTGCTCGCAGAACTTGAAGCAGGTAGATGGCTGCTGACCGTGAGCGGTAGTGGTGCTGCAGACAGCGGCCGGGCCTGCGGTGTCCACCGCCTCCTGGCAGGGCGGGAGGGGGGCCCCGCAGCAGCATGGGCGGGACCCTTGGGAACGCAAAGGAGAAAGAAGGGGTCTTATGGCCGCTCCCTGTTCTGGGACCCCTGGAGGTGGCCAGAGCTGCGGCCTGGAGATTCGTCAGAAAGAACTTTCCGCGACGACGGAAATGTTCTATGATTTGTGCGCTGTCCAATGGGACAGCGACTAGCCACGTGGCGCTGTTGCCACGCTTGATAGTGGCTAGTGCAGCTGAGGTCCAGGATTTTAAATGTTATCTTATTTAAATCTAGATAGGCACGTGGCTCATGGCTACCTACCTTATGGAAGGGATGTGGGCCAAATGAAGGAGCCCCCCCCACACTATAGAAATTTCTGGTCTCCTCTTTGTATTCCCAAAATGTGCCCTGTCCCCAACCTTAGTGAATTGCCCTGGAATTTTCATCTGCCAGATATCAATTACCCTTGAACCTGTGATATCTGTTGTCGATTGTGGCCAAGTATTCTTTATTCTTTTTTATTGTTTTTGGTGTTTTGTTTTTTTGACAGATACAGAGAGAAGGGGGAGGGCCCAGAGCCGTTTCCATAGCTGTACATCATCAGTTTTCGACATGGTTTCGTTCTACAACAGTAGGCGGAAGCCATGTAGGGTGGAAACTGGGCTGGGGGCCTCCCTCATGGGAAGTATACCTCAGTTCAGCACATGGGTCTGCACAGGCCAGGGCCCAGATTCGATCCCCGGTCCCAAGGGCTGCAAAGCAAAGGTTTAACCCACTGAGTCATCCCGGTTTCCCCCCAAGTATTCTTTCCAGGCCTTCTGAACTCAACTTCTGGGCAGATAACGCCCCAGGAATAACTGGTAAGGCCTAAGGATGTGGCCTGCAAGATCAAATGGAGTTTCAATGGCTTTTGAAGTCTGCTTTTGGGTCAGTGCTTTCAAATTTATTAACTGAATCTCTCTCTCCTTATCTAGGGGCCATTAGTGTATGAATTATACCCCAGCGAAGCTTGCAGACTATCTCAACCAAATAAGTCAACACTGTCTTTGAGACAGATCTCTTGACCCCTTACCCCTTTTTAGCCTAGTAAGGGGAAGCACTCCATGACCCACCCCAACAGGCAGGGACAGTGGCCACACTCAGCAGGAAGTAAATACAGAAGAGACCTTCAGCCCCTCAGCTTCCCATACAGATCTGGGGGGATCATGTCTCCCAAGAGAAAAGTAGGCAGGTAGCTAAAGTAGGGGGATCTCAGGACCCCTTTCATAGGACCCACTTTCCACCTGAGCCTCATTATACCATCATTATAATGTCATACACATGCCTGGAAGTTCCATTAATACCATTATATCAGACTGAACTCTGGGAAGGGATTTAGGTGAATAAAGGTGATGTAATGGCCCCCATCAATCAAGACTCAGGTTGTACAGCGAATAAGAAGTGAGGCCCCAGCCTCTATCTCTACACAAGAAACGAGATTCTATGGAGCCCCTGTGGTTCTCCACTGTCCAGGAGATTCCTTCCATCCTAGTGGTCCCAGACATGCTGGGGAAGCTGCGGTCTTCCTGCATGTCAGGACACAGGGCAGGTGTGAACCCAAACCTGCTGGGCTGGTGTCCCAAGCAA
Organism: Craseonycteris thonglongyai; assembly: GCA_004027555.1. Taxonomy (NCBI): domain Eukaryota; kingdom Metazoa; phylum Chordata; class Mammalia; order Chiroptera; family Craseonycteridae; genus Craseonycteris; species Craseonycteris thonglongyai. The sequence continues at coordinate 39,878 of PVKE010004796.1, forward strand.
TGCCTAGACATAGCTGGGGCGCTCCAAAGGCCCCACTGCAGACACTAGGCCATAGCTTTCAGTGAGAGGAGAGGGGGCTCCTCAGGGGTGGGCAGCTCTTGAAGATCTGGAGACACTGGAAGCACATGAAACCCTTAGGAGGCGCAGGCTCTGGCCAGGGGCCCTCCTCCAAGTGCACAGATGGGAACATTACTCCCCTAAGTGGGTGGGCGGGGGCCTAGGAGGGCTGATGGGACACCTAGGAGTGCTGGGGCTTGTGGCCTCCAGAGAATAAGGGGCAAGTCAACTCTGGGACCCTCAGCCTGAGGGAAAGACAGACGGAAGGAAGTGAAATTCTTTCCTCAAAATTCACCAGGTCAGATCCTTTCCATCTGCATCCTGAGACACGAGCACCTTGAAGAGTCTAACCGAGCACCTGGAGCACTTGGGGCCTCACTAGTCGGGAGATGTCTCCCCGGTGCCAGTCCCAATAGTTCTGCATCTCTATAGTCCACGCACTTCCCTCCCTGCATCTCTTGGGCACAGACATCCCTGTGCCCACTCACGGGGGGGAGGGCAGGGCTCTCCAGTCCACCGTGAGGTGAAGATGGATGGAGCCAAGAGCCCAGAGACCGGCTCCCACTCCCACCACCATTGCAGCCAGATGGGACCCCAGAACTCCATCCCGGTGGGAAACAAACACGCCAAACAACAGTTCGGTTCAGAGCCAGTGTCTGCTTCTCCCCTCACTGCAATGGGAAAAACCAAACCAAACCAGTCAACATAAACTCACTATTTGGCAACGTGACAGACACAGAGGGATGGCTTTTGTCTTAAAAGTAACTTTCCTTTCTTTTAAAAAAGAAAAAAGATTTATATTGTTTGAGAAAAGGTGAGAGAGAGAGAAGGGGGGAGGGCCCAGAGCAGTCACCATAGTTGTACATCATTAGTTGTGACCTGGTTTCATTTCACACAGGCCACATGGTTTGGGAACCCAACTGGGGGGCTTCCCACATGGGAGGCGAGAGAACCTTTGCTGGGGAGCCATCCTGGCAGTTAGTTACACTACAGTTCAGCATATGGGGTTGCATGGGCCAGGCCAGGGCTGGGAATCAAACCCTGGACCTCACAATTGAGAGGTAAGTGCTCAATCGCTGAGCTGTTCCGGCATCCCTGTGACTCTTCTATAAAGTCACTTTATCCTTCTAAGCTCCAGAAAGAGCCAGCCTTTATACTAGAACAGGGGTCTCCAAACTACAGCCCGCGAGGCCCTCTCATCCGGCCCGTGGAGACCTTTTTATCTGAATAAAATAATATTAAATAAATAATTAAAAACAACATCTATGTTTTGATTCTTTTTTATTTGGACCTCGAGTGTGTAGTCGGCCCCCAAACTGCTGTTTGATAGTTAATGCGGCCAGCGGGCTGAAAAATTTGGAAACCCCTATACTAGAAGTAAGACTATGCACAAGAATAGACTACAAGAGGGAAGAAAGTCTATCTTCAAATAGGAACCGAAACCACAAAGGGCTAACAAAGGGCAAGAATTAGGCAGCCCATGGACAGCTGAAGAAACCCAGAACCTGAAGTTTAATGTATTATAAGTCAAGAAAATGGAGTCAAGTATTATTCTCATGTACATGACAAAAAACCAAGGCCAGAGAGGGTTAGTCACTGACCCTGGGTCACACAGCTACTCAGGGTCAGCTAATATGATGCCAGTCCCTCCACAGTGATGGAGTGCTGGAGGGAAATAGGGGGGTCAAGGGTGCACTTGAACCCTTGGCCTTGGCCTCCACAGCCAGCCAGGAAGGCCTCCTGTGACAGATACACCAGGATAGGTGGGGCCAACTCCTGGGAAGCTCAGGAGTGGGCAGATGTGGCAGTAGCCATCCTACTCAGGTGGGTGAGTCAGAGCTGGCAGAGGTTGCTGGAGCACCTGAAGGCCTTTCCACAGGGGCCACACACTTAGGGCCCAAGTTTCAAGTGCACAGTTAAGACCTAGGGTTCTTGTTTCTTGGGTAAGACTACAAGGGAAAGGAGATAGCTGCTTGCCCTAGAAAGCCAGTCCACCTTTGTCACTTCTGCTTCCTTGCCACCTATAAGATTTCCAGCACACCCTGTGCCTGGGTATCAGTCTTGGGTAGAACATCCCAGAAAGGGTGCCTCCTTGTTTAATACAATCACCAGAGCCTAACTCTGCAACTGACATTCCCCAAGCTGAACACTGCAGACCTGGGAAGATTCCCAGATCACTTGCTAAAGGCATCAGTTTTATGCCCATATCAGTAATAAACTCAGTCTGCCCTAAGAACCAGGAGGTGCTGTGCCAGCTCCCCCATAATCCTGAACCACTTGGGGCAGAGGAACAGGTATAGGAAACCTGGTGGGTGAGCCAGTGCTGGCAAAGATTGCTGGACCGCTTGAAGGCCCCGCCAGAAACCTCACAGATGAAGTGCCAGGCATCTGCATGGGAGAGGACATGGGCCTTGAGACAGAAAGCATTCTGGAAGATCTGCAGACACTCAGGGCAGCTATATACCAGGGGTCAGCTCCATTGACTTACTGGTTGTCTTCAGGGCTTTTCCACTCCCACTGTGTATGTGTAGGTGCATCATATGTTCTTGTGGTCAGTGAGCAAGTATTGGCCTTGACTCAGGCAGGAGATGAGGAGCAGGGACTAACTCAGGAGGAGTAGTTGCTGGGGGTAGAAAAATCCACGGTTTATGAGAATGAACTCATGGTTGTCCTTGAATCTCAGGAAGCAGTTAAAGGAAGGGAAAACTGCATGAACTGAAGGTGGGGAGAGGTACGCTAAGGGCTGCAGTGACCACAGAACCTGCCTGCATCCCCCTATCTTTGCTTACCTATATCTCTCTACATCCCTTACATCTTAAATTCATCTCTCCAGATAGCTGGGAGATTTTCCATGGACTATTTTCTCTGTGCCAAAATTCTTGACTCTCTAACTTCACCACTTCTCCATGCTCCCAGGATTTGCATAGGCCTCTCACATCCATCAACTAATCCCTATAAGGTGCTCTGAGGGTCTTCTTATATGCCCCCAAGATGTGACCCATACATTGCTTTACTATATTTCCCTCCATTTTCTTTCAAATGCCTAGAGGTGGGGAAGCTGGGATGGGTCAGTGGGTTAAACACTAGCTTTGCAGCCCCAGGGACCGAGGATCCAGGTCCTGACCTGTGCGGACCCATATGCTGAACTGGGGTGTGCTTCCCATGTGGTTCATGAGATGTTCTTACCCCAGTTCAGCCCCTGACTCGAGGTGTCATGCCTCCCTTGCAGGAGGCCCCCAGCCCAGTTCCCACCCTGCGCAGCCCTGCCCAGCTGTGTGGAACAACAACAACAAAACGGATGAATACAACTATGGAGACTGCTCTGGGCCCTCACCCTTCTGTCTTTATCAAAAACAAAATAAATGTTTTAAAAAAACAAATGCCTACAGATTTTTCTCTTCCCTACATCCTTATTCCCCACCCCAGCCCCAGCCCCATAAGGGTAACTAACCCTCCTCTCTTCTAGGATCTCCCCATAGTCCCTGAGTGTCTTTATATCCCCAATTCCAAGATCGCTTCCTTTCATGCTTGTCCTGTGACATCAATGAAGTGTTTTTAACCCCCCCAAAAGCCTATCACTTTCAGGAGCCTGTATTCCACCCATTTCATCACTTTTAACCATCCTTCTCCAACACCATCACCTCCCACCACCCCTTTTCCAAGGCCCACCCAAGTCTCCCTGGTTTCCACCATTTTTGTTTAAGATTTATTTTTATTGTTTTTGACAGAGATACAGAGACAGAGAGAAGGGGAAGAGCCCAGAACAGTCTCCATAGTTGCACATCATTGGTTTTTCCACATAGTTTCATTCCACAGGTGGGCACGGGGCTGCACAGGGCAGGAACTGGGCCAGGGTCTTACCCCGATGAGAACTGAATTGGGGGCACTCCCCAGTTCAGCATATGGGTCTACACGGGCCGGGGCCAGGATTCAATCCTTGGTCCTAGGGGCTGTAAAGTGAGCGCTTAACCCACTGAGCCATCCCGGCTTCCCCATGCCTCTTCTATGTTGATGAGGGGTCCTCCCACACGAACCTTCTTGACTCCCTTGGCCTTCCCAATTTATCAGTCGGCTGCCACCTTGTCTGTCCTTCAGGATGCCACCTTGAGCATTGCCCTAAACTCTTAAGATGACCCTGCCTCTCATGCTCCGGACTCCGACTCCTGGCATGTCGGAGTCCGTGCAGAATGAGGAGCGACTGCCCGGGAGTCTGTTCCCGGGAACGCAGGAGGAGGTGGGACCTGACTTGGGAACTGCAAAGAACCAGCTGGCTCTAACTCGCAACAACCGGGGGTGGGGGGGTGGGGGGGTGTCACGTGTGAAAGCCTTCCGGCCGGAAACACTTTCAAAGAAAGAATTCCAAGGGCTTCTAGTTCCGCTGACCTGAATCTCAGTCATTCTGTTTAACAAATATTTATTAAGTGTCTTCTACATGCCAGCTTCTGTGGCTAAAACAGGGAGCGAACAAAAACGAAGTAGTCTCTACCTTTCTTCTTAGAGGCGACAAACCGTATCTTTATTGGCTATATGCTTCAACATGAAACACTTCTAGGCCTCGTGGGGGCGACAAAGACCAAAATATCGAAATGTCTCAGTACCTGGGAGAAGCAGGTCGGGATAACAACCTGGAGACTGAAATTCAGAGACTGGCACGGACGCATTTAGTATCCCTAAAGAATTATATATGGGCCGAGACTAAATTTCAAGAAGAAGGTCTTTTTGTGTCTCAAATTTAACTGAGGCCCATGAAGCTAATGAAGCTTAAGCTTCCAAGGCTCCTCACTTGCACAAGCCCTTCCCTCAGTAATGAGTGTGGACAATTCAGAGTACTTAAAACTTGCTACTGCTATCAATAGATAGATAGATAGATAGATAGATAGATAGATAGATAAAAAATAAATTTGCAATGCCCACAGCAGGTACATACAGTGCCTAGGGCTCATGACACTTTTCGAGACCCACACAAAAAAAAACAACTAAATTTTGAAATCTGAAGAAAAAAATAAACTAATCCAGCCCAGCTTATCTTTGTCTTTATACCAATACAATCATAGACTATAATTTAAATATATATTTTTTGGAAATAAGGGGACCACAAAGGCAGAAATGCCAGGGCCATGAAAACACTTAAAACAGTAAACAATGTCATATCATTTCATATATGTAATAAATAAGGAAGGCATGCATGGGAATGCGAAACAGAAAATGCAAAATCTAATAACCTCAGGTGAGGGAGAGAGGAGAATGGATGAGAGTATACAGAGAGCTTAGATTGCATATGTAATGTTGCAGATTTTATGTTCATTAGTGAGTACAGGGAATTGGTTATATTATTCTGAATATTTTTTCTGTACAGAAATAGTTCATAATAAGATAAAGGTAAATAAAAGACTCACTATGCATATTAGTCAAGATAGAATAGGTTAAGCTGTAGTAACAAATAACCCAAAACTCAGAAAATGTGTATTTTAGATGCTATATCTCCAAGGAAGAGTATCACTGCAGTACTCTGAAACTCAGGCTGATCGGAAACTTAACTTCAACCAGTATATCCCCAAGCATAGAACAGCAGGAATGGGACGCAGTGACCAGCTCGCTGGCTCTCACTGTGAGCCAAAGTTGACACACATCACTTTCACTGATAGTTAATCGGACAAAGAGAAGCACATGGCCACGCCTAACTGCAAATAAAAGTGTAATCTTACCACGTTCCCAAAAGGAGGTGAAACCGGATTTAGGAATGATTGTCACGTTTAGGCATCTGCTACGATGCCTTTCCACAAAAACCATTTAAGGGTGTTTCAAATGTCTTCCAGATCTCCTTTCCCCACTGGGTTTTCACAACACCTCTACAGTTTTACACTTGAAGAAAACGTATACGTGGTCCAGAGACTTCTCCAAGGTTACACAGCTAGGCCACGGTAAGAGTAAGTGAATGGCTAAGAGTTCATCCCTGTCCTTGGTGCTGCTGAAAACACCTGTCTTTTCGCAAATGTCACATCAATCTACGGGATTGGGCTACATCAGTGTTGCTGTTTGCAGAATATCTGAAAACGGACTAAAAAATCCGTACATTCGTAAGCTTTGCATCACTGCATTATCACGAGCCACGAAGAGGAGGTAACAAAAACATTGTATGAACACAGAACAAAGGTTTCTAAATTCTAGTGAGGGTCAATTGACAGCCAGAGCCTACCAATTTTGGTTAAAGAGAAATTCAAGTTAGCTCACACCCCCGGGGCTCCATGCAGGCTGTCTACTTGCATGTGTGGGATGTGACAGGTAATTAAAAAGAAAAGTACCGTATCTTTCTCCCCAGGTTGTGGGGCTCAGGCTACCTGAAGCCCCGCCCAGCATTCTAGTACGTTTGCGCAGTGGCTCTGACGCAGCCCAAGCCCCGCCCCCTACCCGAGCGACCACAATCTTCAAGGGCGGGGCCTGGGCACAAGATGGCCGCCGCGCGTTCGGAACCCCTGAGTCCGAGTTCAGTGGCCCCGCCGCCGCGATCCCCGGAGCCGCCAGACCTGGTGCGGGCGAGGAAGAGGCCTGGGTGGGGGGCTGGAGGCGGAAAAAGGTCGCAGGGCAAAAGGCGGGGCTGGGGCGGGGCCTATGAGGACTAAGCGAGGGAGGTATTTAGAGCTCCAGCCCTGGGGGCGGGGCTTCTTGGGTGGGCGAGGGGCGGATTTAGGGGGGAGCTTATGGGGTTTAGGGGCGTGACTTAGCTAGCGGGGCCTGAGGAGCGATGTGAGGAACACCTGGACCGGAAAGGGGTCCAGATAGGAGTCCCAGGGATTGAGTTTGTCTAATTAGGAGGCGGAGCCCTCAGAGGGGCGGGGCCACCGAGAGATTCTGGAATTAGTGAACTTGGGTGGAAGGTTGGAAAGGTGACCCTGAAAGACAAGGGTGGGGATTACGAGGGGCACCAATGTTGGTGGTGGGGAAATGATTCTGCAAGTGTCTGAGCATATTTCTCCAATGCCCAAGGGAGGATTTGGGGGCCGAGGAATGACTTTGGACTGGAGAGTAACTGAGAACAGTCATTCATCCAACATTTACTAAGCTCCGACTTGGGCTCAGTAGATGAATAGGTGAACCGATAAGAGGACTGTAACCTGGAGTTTGCAGTGCAGTAAGGGAGAGGGACAATAAAGGAGATTTGTTGTTATGTTCTGGAAAGGAAATAAAGACGGAGCTGCTAGAGTGGGGGTTGGGGAGCTAAATTTAGACAAGAGCAGTCAGCTGTGTACCGGCTTATATTTACACTAGGGTCAGAGAGATAAGCAGGAGCCAGGTCACGATGGATAATAAGATGAGTTTTGGATTTTAAGTGCAGTTGGAACCACAGGAGCATTTTGAGTGGAAAAAATGGCTTGATCTGATTTCCATTCTCAAAAGGTCATTCAGGGTGCGTTGGATAGGGGTTTATAAGGAGCATGCTAACAACAGAGGTTCCATTCAGGAGGCTTTTTCAGTTGTCAAGAAATGATTGGCTTTTAACTGGATGGAAGAGAGACATGGCTGGGCCGTGATATGTTTTGGACAGGAGGGGAAATCTCAATGGGGATACAGCAGAATCCTGGAGGATGGAGAGCAGGATCTAGAAATTGAAGGGGCCCAGTATGCTACAAAAAGGAGATAGAGATTTTAAATAAATGGGAGAGTGCTGGGTAGCTCTTGAGGCAGGTTCCATGGGCTACTTGTTTCTTCCCTCTGCCCCCAGGTCCTGGTACCTGAGGACAGCCGCCCCGCCACACCCCCAACTGACCTCATCGAGATCCAGGTGGTGAAGGTGACAGACACCACGCTAGTACCCGAACCCCTGGAGCCAGGTTCCCTTCACTGTACCTTGTGCCCAGCTGCCTTCCGATTGGTCTCCGAGCTGCTATTCCACGAACATGGCCACCTGGCCAGGGCTGAGGGTGGCAATCAGGGTAGGGACCCAAGCCGTTGTCACGTGTGTGGCCACAGTTGCCCAGGCCCTGCCAGCCTCCGTGCCCACTACAGCCTGCACACTGGAGAGCGCCCCTACCGCTGCGCCCTCTGCCCCCGGGCCTTCAAAGCCCTGGCACCTCTGCTGCGGCACCAGCACCGGCATGGGGTGGAGCCAGGAACTTCTCAGAGGCCCTCAGAGGCGATGTCAGCGGCTCAGGGACAGGGGTCTGGGGTGCCCCCAGAGCGGTCGGAGGTGGTAATGGCAGCGGCAGTGGCAGGCGCGGCTATTGGGAAGCCCTTTGCCTGCAGGTTCTGCGCCAAGCCATTCCGCCGCTCCTCGGACATGCGCGACCATGAGCGTGTGCACACAGGCGAGCGGCCCTACCACTGCGGTGTTTGCGGCAAGGGCTTCACCCAGTCATCAGTGCTGAGCGGCCATGCCCGCATTCACACAGGAGAGCGCCCCTTCCGCTGTGCTCTCTGTGATCGCACTTTCAACAACTCCTCCAACTTCCGCAAGCACCAGCGCACCCACTTACAGGGCCCAGGGCCCGGGCTCAGAGACCCTGGAAGCCAGCTGGTGGCGGGGACAGAGGGGCCAGGTAGTGGGTGTGGGGCAGGAAACACTCTGGAAGAGGAGCATGGGGAGACGGCGACTGTGAAGGTGGAGGTAAACCAGTAGGGTAGAAGAGTAGGTACACTTGGTATCAATACGCAAGGTAGAAAGTGGATTGCAGGGGGGTGGGTGGGACAAGAAGGCTGGTGACAGAGACTGGGGGAGAGGTAATACAAGGCCATGAGCAGCTAGTGTGAGAGCAGAGGAACAGCCAGGTTCAGGGCACCCACAAACCCAAGGGCACCTCTGAGAGATTCAGAGAAAGGACAGACACAATCCTGCAGATGTCCAACTAAATGCAAGGATCATAGGATGGATATCATTACCTATTTGCCTGCTCCTTGGGTTGTCCTTTTGCAAGACACAGCATGTCACATCAGAGCCTGCGCATGGGCAGATCTGGGGTCTACCATAGTGTTCCCTGGCCAGCCCGCCATTTACAGAACCCTGAACTGTCGAGGCATAGGGTGGACCAGGATGGAATTTCTGCTTACCTCACAGGGTTGCACTGAACATGGAACACCTACCCACCCACCCTTAGGCAGAAGACACCAGCCAAGTCCCCCATAGACGGATCCCATCACCTTGAAGCCAGAGAGTCCCCCAAGTTATAGCCAAGAGCACTTGATCCTCAACCACAAATTTCTTGATTCCTAGAACTGCTACTCCTGCTTCCATGGTGGTTCTCCCTACCCCACCTCACAAAATACACACCTAACCCAGATTCCTCTTCCCAGGCAACTGAGAACCCTTTCTAAAGCTTTAGTCTCAGAGCCCACGGCTCTGGCTCTCCAGGCCTACAATAACCTCAGGTTTATCTAGTGTCCTGCACTCCTAATCAGAAACAAATGGTATACTTCCTGGTCCCAGGCTATTCCAAGGATCATTGGATGGTGCATGGTGGCTGGCCAGTCCGCGGTGCATGTGCAATGAAAGTGGAGGTGAGGGGAGAACTTGGGAGCTGGAAGTGGAAGCTCCATTTCTATTCCTATTAAAAGACTTTCTGAAGGGTTTTTCAATGTCAGTCTTGTGTTGGGTTACTGTGCTTGAGGGGGCTGGGTGGATGAGAGGCCACACTGTGGTCTTGCCACTGACAGTGAATTGCAGCATACCTCTCCAAACTTTTAGAGTTGGGGAAGACAGCATTTGGCTATTCAGAGGTGGAGTGTGGTTCAGCTATGGTAGTGGGGGCCAGGGAAGTTTGGCAAAATGAACTCCTGTGATCGGTATGCTTTTTACAGGAAAGCCTGGATTTGCACTTTTCTGTTCATGAAACCCTCCCTATGGGATATTCCAAAGACAAGTCATAATGTGAACAGAATTTTCTGTTTCCCCCCAGAGAAACACCCATGTTTCTTACCTCTGGCATCTGAATTAGACACCTAGGCAGGCCCCGTAAGCCTTCGTCGTTCATCCACTTACCTAATCTCTTATTTCCTTGCTGTTGAGCCAGTGGTGTCTCTGGAGTCTGAACACTCCTTTTCACCATCACTCTTGTACGCAAGCCAGTGGCTTCACATCAGGATGACTACACAGCACCCCAGGCTCCAGGCCCTGTCCTCTGTTCTCCATCCTGCAGACATGTGCATCCTTAAACAGACTCCAGCTGTCACCAACCCACAGCTCCTTGTGGCTTGGAGAAGGAGTCACAAACATGAATGCCTGTGAGAGCTGGGTGGCAGTGTAAATAAATGAAGGTGGCCAGGTTCAAGGGAGAAACAGGTGAACTATGCAGACTTGACACTTGGGCTCAGAGTTGGGACTGGAAGAGTGGTGGGAACTGGTAGCAGACGAGTGCCCTAGCTAAATGGCTACTCAGCTCAGGATGCAAACTGGGTTGCTAGATCGTCCAAAACTTTCATATGTACAATCTGATTTTCAAATGTTGGCAATGAAGTCCAACTTTCTTTGTTAATGTGCAAGCTAAACAAAAGGTGTCAGTGGCTTGGATCCAGCCTGGCAGCCATCATCCAAGCTCTACCATTTGGCATTCAAGACTCTTTCAGATCCAGCCTCCCACACTCCAACCCCTCCAGCCATACTAATCTATTTGAAATTCTCTGGAATAGCTAGGGTTCACCAGATACTAAACCCTGCACGTGGAGTCCATTGCCCACTTTACCTGGCAAGCCCTGGGGCTTTGCCATTGTTTAAGCATCACCTTCTTCTTTAAGAAGCTGGTTTGGCCTCCAACCTAATAAGTACTCTCCTGTACTCCCTAAGCCCTAGTGTCCTTTACAGTGTGGTGCTCCACATCCATGTGACTTGAACTGAGACACTGGCACGAGTTCTCAGATCAGCATTAGAGCATGGAGGCCACACTGGGTGGCCACCATTGTGGAGGGGAAGGTCAAACTGGACTCGCTAGGTAGTTCACCCTGAGCAGGCTTGTCTTCAAGTTTCACACTGAGGCACCTGGGCCTGTGGTACCAGCTATCCCATGGACCTGCTCGGTGTCCTTGGAGCTTCTTCTCCAAGACTTCAGTCTCTTCTGACAAATGGGGTAACCAAACACACATCACAGAGTGGATCTCTCACTGCTCAGAGAATCAAAATGAGGGCTCTGAAAGGGCTTTGGGGCATCCCTTGGAGAAATGAGTGCTACAAGCTGTACCATAACAGCAAGGCCGGAATACACAATGGCTCACCAAGATTTCTCTTCCATGTCACTCGGGGGCAAGGAGCCTGTCCAGTTCATTTTCTTAGTGCCCAGTGAAGGACCCAGCAGATGAGGCTGGGGAAATGTGGGACGAGTGAACAAATGCCAATGGCAGCTTGAAGGGGAAGGAGTCCAGGCACATTGTCAGTTCCTGAGAGCAGTCTTACTGATCTTGTTGATCCGCTATCTGCCCAACTCGCAGAGGATACTTGGATGTGCTAAATCCTCAGGAGGTATGGGTGGTGGTGGTGGTGGTGGTAAGGAAATGCAGAAAGCATGGGGGTGAGGCAGGGGATCTGAGAATGGATATCCCAGGAAAACAAAGTTGTCAATATTCCATATGCCAGCACTTAAGCCCCTCTCCCTGATATAAGCAAGAACTCCATTGCCCTGGTGATAGATTTATTATCTCTGCTCTGTACAAGCTGCGTCTGCCATCCCCCACCCCACCCCATAATCCAAAAGAGCACCCCAACTCCCATGTGCCCTCCCAACTCCGCTCATATCCCACTGTCCGGCTGGAACCCAAAGGAAGGGGATGGGGCAGTTCACACCCATCTCCACCAAAGCTTGTGGGGGAGAATGCTGCTGGGGGTGGAGGGCGGTGGGGGTTACCAAACTAGGTTGGACGATCAAGTTCAGTGTCAGACAGAATGAGAGGAAGGCTAGAAAGGTCCAGGTTGGGAGTGATTCAGCCTTGAGTTTGTACAGCATGGCCTTGAAGGAGGCTAGTCTGTCTGAAGTTCTGAAGGAGGGAGGGGGGAACAGCAAGGAGCGGGTAGAGTCTGACCTATGGCCGGGGAAGGGTGAGTCTGGAAGAGGACATCTGAGTGGAGTGGTGGAGGGAAGCCCCTGGTCAGGCCTCCTTCCCGGCCAAGGTGCTGGACCCTGCTCCAGGCCCTAGGACCTCGGCTTTGTGGGCCAGGCGGTGTTTCTTGAGACCATAGGTGTTGGCAAAGCCCTCACCGCAGGAGGAGCAGCGGAAAGGCCGGCCACCCTGGTGTGCCGCCAGGTGCTTGCGGAAGTAGCCAGGATCCTTGAAGGCCTTGAGGCAGGCGGGGCAGCGGAGCTCAGGACGCGGCGGCTCATGGGCGCGCTGGTGGCGCAGCACCGAGCTCAGATAGAAAAAGCCCTTGCCACAGTGCTCGCAGCGGTAGGCGCGCTCGCCCAGATGTAGCCGCTGGTGCTCCAGCAGGTTGGAACGGTAGCGGAAGGTCTTGCCACAGGCGCCGCAGCGCTGGGGCCGGGCCACGGCGTGCAGCCGCCGGTGCTCTGCCAAGCTAGATGACTGTGCGAAGCGCTTGGCACACACACCACACTTGAACGCGCGCTCACCTGTGTGCACCACGCGGTGCTGCCGCAGGTACCAGGAGCGCAGGAAGCCTCGGCCACACACACCACAACGGTATGGCCGCTGCTCTGTGTGGCAGCGCTGATGACGCATTAGCAGGGCCGCCTCCCAGAACCGCTTGCCGCATACAGGGCAGCGGAAGCCCCGCTTCTGCCGGTGGCTACGCCGGTGTAGGAGCAGGTCATAGGCGCCGGCGAAGCTCTGGCCGCAGAGGCCGCAGCCCAGGGTCCGCCGCACCAAGTGCACATACTTGTGAGTAACCAGGCCCAGGAAGTGCTTGAAGCTCTGGCCGCATGTGGCGCAGCTGAAGCGCTCGGGGCCCGAGCTGGCACTCCCGCTGCCTCCAGCCCCTGCTGCCCCACTGGTGTCATTGCCCCCAGACACCCCTGCCAGTGCTGCCACAGCTGCCCCCACCTCCCCTGCCAGACCGTTGTCCAGCAAGTTGGCTGCCTCGGCACTGCCTGAGCCATCTGGGGGCTGGGGGCCGCTAGGTGTGGGTGGGAGCAGGCGTTCAGGGGCTGCCTGGTGGACGAGCTTGTGCCACATGAGGTTCTCAATGAAGCCGAAAGTCTTACCACAGGCATCACAGCCGTAAGGCTTCTCTGCCATGTGGGCCTCCTTGTGGCTCATGACATGGAAGAGATCCGGGAAGTGCTCACCGCAGTCCGAGCATGCATAGCTCAGGCCCTCGGTGGCCCCCGTAGATGTGGTGGAGGCGCCAGGGCCACAGGCCCCTGGTGCACCCTGGGTGGAGGGGATGCCAGCAGCCCCGGCCAGGGCGCAGGGCAGCTGCAGCCGGTGCACCTGGCGGTGGCGGGTCAAGCTCTGCGGGTAACCAAACACCTTGCCGCAGAGCTCGCACTTGTAGGGGCGCTCACGGGTGTGCACCACGTGGTGCTTGCTCAGGTGGAAGGATTCACGGAAGCGCTTCCCACACACTGGGCACTGGTGTGGCTTCTCACCTGTGTGGATGCGCTCGTGGCGCTTGAGGGTCTCGCGGCGCCCAAAACCACGCCCACAGATGCCACAGCAAAATGTCTTCCCAGGACCGCTGGAGCCTGTGCCACTGGTCCCGCTCGTCCCTGCACTGCCAAGCAGCAAGGGGTGAGCACCCAGAAGTGGCATGGGCACGGCCCCATACACCACGGCTGCTGCGGCCGCCGCTGCCTTCTCACTGTCAGTGGCCGGGGTATCAGGCGGCAGCAGGTAGGGACCTGGGGGAAAGGTGGCTGCAGGCTGAGAGACAGCAGCCGCTGCATCCTTGGGCGCATCGGGAGCAACAGAGGGCGCGTGCGCGGCCTTGTGGCGGAGTAGGCTCTGTGGCGCCGAGTAGGACTTGCCGCACAGGTCGCAGGGATACATGGGTCGGGGTCCCGCAGCACCCGCATGTGCTGCCTGGTGCTTGAGCAGATAGGCAGCGTCGCGGAAGGCCTTGCCGCACACTCCACAGGGCAGGCGCAGAAGGTCGGCTGAGTGTGTCTTCACGTGGCGCTTGAGGCTCTCCCTGCGGTTGAAGCTCTTACTGCACACGGAGCATGAGAAGGGCTTCTCGCCTGTGTGTATGATCTGGTGCTGGTGCAGATGGCTAGGCTTCTTAAAAACCTTCCAGCACAGTGGGCACGCAAAGGGGCCCTCGCCGCCCCCCGCCGCTGGAGGGGGTACCCCCATACCCGCTGCCGCTCCAGGAGTTGCATTCCCATCAGCGGAAGCAGTGGAAGCCGCAGGTGTGGCAGGTGGGCCGGCGGGGACTGTGGTGGGGGTGCCCCCTCCAGCAGTGGAGGGAGCAGGAGCGGGAGTGGGCAGGCCAAGTGGTGGGAGAGGCGCACCTGGCTGCACTGGACCCCCAGCAGCCTGTGGAACGTCCTTGTGACAGCGGCGGTGGCGGATGAGGCTGGACACATGGTTGTAAGTGCGGCCACAAACACCGCACTCATACGGCCTTTCCCCCGAGTGCACCAGCATATGTTGGACCAGGTGCGACGACTGCTTGAAGGACTTCTGGCACACGCCGCAGGGGAAGCGTCTCTCCATTAGGTACTTGAGCCTGCGGAAGTAGCCCTTGTCGTCCTTGGTGGGGTCACAGGCCACCCCTGCGGTGGGTCCTGGTGGAGTCTGCGAAGGGGAGGGGAGCGGGCCAGGGGTTCCTGCAGCAGTGGTAAGCCCCGGCGTCACCCCAGGCCCAGATGTGGGCCCTCCGCGTTTCAGGTTCCCAAACAGGTGCTGGTGTCCCGAGAGGTCAACAATGCCCCACTGTGGGGCAGGGAAGGCAGCATCAAAGAGGGGGGGCGGGGGGGCCCCAAAGGCGGGAGGCAGGGGCGGGTCAGGCTTCTTGGCCTGGGAGGAGGAGGAGGAGGACGACGACGACGACGACGACGACGACGACGAAGAGGGTGCCTCTGCCTTGGGCTTGAAGGAAGACTGGGGTGGGTAGTCGTACTGGGGAGGCGGGGGCTGCGGCGGGGGCTGTGGCGTGGGCCCGGGGGTGCAGGGCAAGGCTGCCACAGCCTTGGCATGCTCCCCGTACAGCTCCATAGGCTCGAAGCGTTGGTGGTTGAGGAACTCCAGGAAATCGAAGGGGTAGCTCTGGAAGTGCACCCCGTCCTCACCCCCAATGCCACCGCCCCCGCTGCCACTGCCCGAAGCATTTGCCTCCATCTCCACGGAGAGGGGGATCCAAAACCCTGCAGAGAAGAGGATGAGGCTGAGGAAGCAGGATTGGGTGCAGGGTCTCCCCACAGCAAAGGAGGCTACAAGTGCTGGACACTCATGTTCATCTCTGATCTTTTCCAGGTCCCCCCCAATACTGCTGGCAGGCCTCTGCTTTCTTTCCTTCTGGGACCCTAATTCTCCCAGCAGCCCTGGCACCTGACTTCAGTCCCCTTTACAAACTCTCAGGCCTCTGCTCTGTGTCCCCACCCCCCACCCATGCACACACCAGCCCTGTTCTCAGTCCCTCCTTGTTCTGCCTCTGTCATCATAAGAGTTTCTATCAAAGTAGTTATGAGGATTCCCTCTCAAGCCAGAATAACAGATATGAATCTAAGCTGTGTAACCATAGCAAGCTCCTGAACCTCTCTGTGCCGGGATTGCCTCATCTACAAATGGAGGTGACAAAACACATCCCTATCTCACAGGGCTGCTGTGAAGCCAATATAACAAGCCTTTCAGGTGGCTGGACCCTGAAGCTCTGTAAGCAAGAACCTGGTAAGTGCAAGCTATTATACTGTTATCACTGTTACCAACGGTAGGAACAGACATCAGCACAAACCAATAGAACCAGAAGTGAAGACAGTGTTGGGAGGGCTGCGTTCTTTCACGCCACAGAGGGAAAGAGAATATGCTGGCTTGGGATAAGGAGGCTGCCACAGTGGGCTGGCAGAGAGGGAATGCAGCCTGGCATAGCAGGAAGAGCCTGGGCAGACCAAATCCCAACCCTTTCCCACACGTTCTCCATTTCTAAAGGGTTGGTAAACACTAGAAAGCAGGGGGATTTAAGGGGACTAACATAGGATGCAAAGAAATACACTAGTGGCTGGCAGAGCTCACTAGGTCCCTAGAGCTGTTTGTACCTTCAGCGACATCACTTGCTTGGGCAGAGCCTGATGACATACGCTCAGGAAGCTTTTTCCCACCCCCATCCGAGATGGTAGTCATTCTCTGAGGCTTCTTTTAGAGGACTTTTCATTCCAGACTGCAGCTATCCATGTCAGTCTCCACCCCCAAGCCTTGGACCCACCTAGGGGCCTTAGCAAATGCCTCCAAGTTTTGGGTGAGCCAGTAAAAGGGTCCCTAAAGTCTGGCATGCTCCTTAGCCACAGTCCCTGTCCCTGCCCCCTGAGGGCCTGGCTCTGTGCCCAGCCAGAGGTAGGGGGTCAGTGGAACCCATCTAGGCCAGAGCCTTTCAGCCCCCATCTGTCAGGCTGGCTCTCTCCCCCACAGGTGAAAGGTGTCTCCCCTACCCCACCCCACCCCACCCCCAGAGGTGATATTTATAGCCTCCAGCTCTGGGTGTTCTTGGAGAAGACCCAACATCCCATGTCCTTCACACCCTCTGGTTCATCTCATCTCTGGAAGGAGCAAAGGCATGGCTGGTGTGGGAGTGAAAGCCTGAGGTGGAACCTCAGCAGGAAGACAGGGCTGGAGTGGCTAGTGGGCATGGAGAAAGCACATGGTACAAGGGTACAGGGAAGAGGAACAAGGAGGGAAGGTGTCTTAGGGAAGAAGCCAAAGCCCAATTCACCTCCATCAGAGCACATATCACTGACAGCTACCCTTGACTGGGTACTTCCTACAGGCCAGCACCATTCGAAGCACATCACACAGACTGACTCACTAGATCCCTACCACACTCCACAAGACCACGACACAGGGTTTGTGGTTATCCCCACTTGACAAATGAGAACACAAGGCACAGAGAGGTCAAGTGACTTACCCAACGTCACAGAGCAAGACTGTGGACTTGACCTACCCCCACAGGGTTTTTTTCACAGGGTTGTTCCCTGAGGTGGCGGAAGGCAGAGGTGGAAATGTAGGGGCAAGACCCTTACTTGGGAGTGCTCTCTGGGTTATGAGGGGCTGGGTAGGAGAGGGAGGTGGTCATCATCTTGATGAGAAGGATCAGTGATATGATGAGATTGCCCTCTGCCTGAAACATTCTTCCCTAGATCTCTAGGCTCCCTCCTGGGACTCCTGGTCTCTACTCATATGTCACTTCCAAGAGAGGTGATAACCCCCCCCGACCCCATCATTTGCAGGTCCTTGTCCTGCTGCATTTTTTTTTTCATCATGGTTATTGCCACTGGCTTACTGTGTCTATTTCCTTTGTTATATGTTTCCTGTCTGTCCTCCTCAACTAACAGTAAGGACTTGGCCCTCCATGTTTGCTACTGTGGCCCAGCACGTAGCATAGCACCTGGCACAATATGGGTGTTCCACAAATATCTGATATGAAGATATTAAACAGCATCCTCCTAAATCACCAATGAGTCCACAAAGAAATCACCAAGGACATTAGATGAATGGAAATGGAAATGCAATGTACATGGGAGATGCAGCTAAAGCAGTACTCAATGGTAACTTTATAGCTGTAAATGCCTATGTTGATACATATTTGTTGAATGAGTGAAGGGATAAGACTAAGGTGACCAGAACTCCACAAGGAAGGGAAGGGGACATTTAGCAGAGATGGAGCTGACATACAGGGGGTTTCCCAGAAGGAATCCAAGGGGTGAGAAGGGTATGAGGAGGCCCCCAAGGACACATAGGCAGATGCCAAAGAACTGCCCCTGAAAGAGGAGCAGGGGTGTTCCTGGGGGACAGAACTGACCAGGCTCCACTGGGAAATAAGAGACATTTCTGCTTTCAGGAGGCCCAAACCTTACATTGGTGTAAGGGGAGATGTGTCACAGGAGGGTTTCCTGCAGAGGCATGATGGGAGAATGGTCCCAAGGGAAAGAAGTCCCACGACTACCAGTCACAATCCAGATTGTTTATGTTAGACCAGTTTTATAGGAGCACCATGATGTGTCACAAAAGTCCTGTGACATTATTTGTCCCATTTCATAAATGGGGAAACTGAGGAAAGGGGGGTGTCATTTCCCCAAAGTTATGTAGCCAGTAAAGGGGAAAGCAGATATGGATTCCAGGTCTCTCTGATGCCAGGACCTGTGGGCTGGCTATTCCCTGTAACAAGCTGCCTTGTGAAAAAATTCTAGTCTGTTAATGTAATATCTAATAACATGTAACAGTGAATATTTTTCACATACCAAGTACATATGTAAATCCTTTACATGTGTTGACTCAATGAATCTTCCCAGTAACCCTAGAAGATGGTTACAATTATTAACTCAGTTTTACAGAGGAAGACATTGAGGACGAGAGAGATAAATTAATCTCCTAAAGTCACACCATTAACAAGCGGCAGACCAGGAGTTGAAGGCAGTCAGTCAGGCTCCACAGTGGATGCTATTACCCTCCAACAACATACTCTTTCATATTTCTGCAAAATAAAGGAAGGCCCCAACTCTGCCTTTTACTATACAAATATTCTCACCCACTTTCCAGCCACCCAACCTCAAGACTAGCCACCAGCATTTATTGAATGCTATCTGTACTAGGTCCCTTATGTGGCTTGTTCAATCAAACTTCACAACAGACATATAATTTACAGATAGAAGGACTAAGGCCAAACCATGTCCCACTTCTGCTCAAAAATCCTTATGATGACCTACATAGCCCCCACAGCCTCCTGGTTGCTCCTCCAATGTGCCAGCTCCATTCCTGACCCAGGGTCTTTGCACTGCCCATTACTTTTGCCTGAAAGCTTCCACATATACACCTCTCACTCCCTCTTTCACATCTTTGCTCAAATGTCATCTTCACAGTGAGGCTCTCCATCACTGCAACCTGTCACCTAGACCAACATTCCTGCTCTCCCCAGCCTGCTTCATTTCTGTTTAGCAGTGGCATCACTAATAAACCATGCAATCTGCTTATTTGTCTTGGTGGTAGTGATCTCCCCCTCTTAATGGGTAGACTCCATGCACATAAGGATTTGTATGTTTTGTTCACTGCTTCATCCCCAGGACCTAGCATAGTGCCCACCTTAAAAAATAATTGTTAAATAAGTGAGAATTAGGCTAGGAAAAGGGAGTGGTTTACTCAGAGATATGAACACTAGTGGCATGCAGGGTTCATCCTGTTAACCACTTCATTCTTGGGGGAGGGGAACTGTTAAGAGCAGCCCAAGTGGCCCACCGTTGTCCAGGAGGAGGGCATAACTTTTTGGTACATGGCTTTTTGGAAGGACAAGCTGATGGTAAGTATATCTTAAAGAAGCCTTCCTGCCATCCCCTTTGATACCAAAGCCCCTATAATTCTATACCCTTATCCTGCTGTATTTTCTTCACACAGTTGTATTTTGTGTTTTAATTGCCCCATAAACTAGTATATGCACTTCACAAAGAGGGGGGGGTTTGTCTATTTTCTTCTCTGCCGCATGCCCAGTGTGTAGTAGGTGATCATTACACAGCTGTTGAACAAATGAATTAATAACTGAAGTACATTCTGGGCCTGGTAGAGCTGACAAAGGCCAGACAACTGATCACAATGCCCTTACCTCCAAGGCCCTGAGATCAACCTCAGAGGCCTCCCTTGCTGCTCCATGATCATGGCCACCTCAGGGCCTTTGCAATGCTCTTCCCTCTGCCTGGAACAGTTCACCCAGATCTTAACTTGATTGAGTTCTGCTAATTCGGGTTTCACCCCTGAACCTGCTCACCACTCTCTCAGAGAACCCAGAAAACAGCATTTATCTTATTTGTTTACTTTTTTGATTTGTCTCAACTAGACTTTAAAAACCCACAAAAACAAAGACTCTGTGCATCTATTTCTGTCCTTCACAGCTGCATGCCCTGGCCCTATAACAGTGCACATCTATCCAATGAAGAACAAATGAATGAATGCCTGAAAAAGAAAGAGTTCACGCCCTAGTGAAGCTGGGGGTCTTCTCCAGGGAGTCCAGGAAGATGGAGAGGTGAGTGAGACGGGGCAGTTCAGGACACGAATTAATAGTGCCCAGGAGGAGATGCATTCTGAGAGGGAAGGCCTCGCTGAGGGGTGCTGCTCTGTGGGAGGAAAGACCACAGGCAGGAACTGACCTGGAGAAGGATGGGTTGGGAGCCTGGGGTTAAACTGGCAGCTGTTTCTATCTGAAGTAGGGGATGAAGTGTGCACCTCTAGAGGGAGCTGTTCTGTAGGGGGGAGACGGTGTTGAAATGGGGTATTTTCTAGGGGAATTACGGCGGGGGGTGGTTGGCGTGCAGAAGGAAAAAAGCATTCTTGGCTACTGATCAGAATACAAAATATTTTTACACTAATGAAGTGGGGGCATCAGGGGGCTTAGGAGATTTGGGGGGACTGCTGTGTGGGCATAATAGAGGAGCAGTTCTGCTGTAAAGCACTAATGCAGCATTCTGAGGGCATCCTACAGGGGCTAAAAGAGGGTTCACAGGTAGCTGCCCTGCATGGGGGAGGGTAATGCTGGTGGCATTTTGCAGGCTGTCCTAGAGGAAGCAATCACTGGATGCTATGTAGAAGAGATCCTATGAGAAAGCATTAGTGGGGGACCCTGGCAGCAGTTTAGGGAAGCGCTACTAGCGAGGGCGCTTTGGCGGTCATCCTACATGGGAGCATTAATGGGGCAGGTATCTGGGTGCTCTTATGGGCGCCGTAATGGGGGTCCCCTGGCGAGGGCCCAGCGGGAGCACTGATGGAGATGTTCTGAAGACCAGAACGGGCCTAGGTGGGAACCCCCGCCCCCGTTGTCCCCAGAACTTCGGGCCACACGCCCCGTCACTCACCGGCGCCGGGGTCTCCGCCGGGAGCAGGCCGAGTAGGCGGAGAAGGCGCCGCCACTCGGGGGAGACCCGAGGGCCTGACCGGAAGTGCCACCCTCTCCCCCTCCCCGACTGCCCCGCACCGCCTGCCTAGCTGCCTGACCGCCCGCCCGGAAGCGGAAGTCGCACCCGTCTCCGAGGCGCCGGCGTGGAGGAGCGGAAAGAGCCGACAGAGGCGGCGGCAGCAACCAGAAGAGGGAAGTGCGCTTGCGCGCTGGCTTGGGGATGTAGGCTGGGAAAGCCTGGCAACTTCCGGTGGGGCAAACTGAGCAAGGTTCGTCTGCACTAGAGTGCCTGCTTCTTAAGGTTCCGCCCACACGCTCGGGTCATCAGGTTAAACCAAGCCCCTCCCGCAGCCCTCACTTATGTCCCACCCCAGGTCTGAGTCACGCCCAAAGGTAATTGTCACAAGCCCCGCCCCTCAGCCCCAAAATTTGTCCTCCTTGCTCCAGCCCCGCCAATTTTCTGTTCTTAGCCACTTTCAAACCCGTCCTCTAAATCCCACCTCTTCCTTCTAAGCTCCGCCCTCAGTTACGCCTTTTTCCTGTGTAGACCCTGCCCCTCCAAGCTACTTAGGCTGAACCACGCCCCCTATATTAATCCCCAACCCCTTCCGTTCTATTGCATTTAAGCTCCACCTCTCTCACAACTGAATATTAACTTTGTGACTCACCTCTAAAGCATTCCCTTAAATCAGTGGTTCTCAAAGTATGGTACAGAGACCAGCAATAGCATCACCCCGGAAATTGTTACAAATGTAAATTCTCAGGCCCCCGCCCCAGAATTCAGAATCAGAACCCTGGAGGTAGGTATGTGTGTTTTAAAATGCCTTTCAGGTGAGGTACAAAATTCTAGTTATAAAGTCACAGGGATATAATGTGCAGCACAAGGTAACAATAATAATAATAATCAATAATAACTGTCCACTGACAAATGGTAACTAGACTTACTGTGATCATTTCATAATGTACAGAAATATCAAATCACTGTTTTACACCTGACACTAATATATTGCACATCAACTATAACTCAATAAAAAAATAAAACACTTCAGGTACGGTAACTCTGGTGCAGACTTAAGTTAGAACCAAAGATTTGCCACACTTTGCACCTTCCCTCATAGATCTCTGTAAACCTCCCCACTAACTCAGCCCCACCACAAGCAGCCAAGCCCAGTTCTATTCAGCTCATCCTTCTAAGCTCCCTCTCTCAAGGACTTCCCCGTCACTCCACTCCTTTCTTAGGGACCCTGTTTTCTCCCCTGGACCTAAGTAGGAGTCATGCCCACTCCTCAGCATCTTTTTTTGACAGAGAGATACAAAGACAGAGAAAACAACTGAGGGAACTCCCCAGCTCAGCACATGGGTCCTCAGGGGCGGGGCCGGGATTCGATCCCCGGCCCCCAGCGCTGCAAAGTGAGCACTCAACCCACTGAGCCATCTCGGCTTCCCCATCCTCAGCATCTTAACAGTTAAGTCCCACCTCTCC
>PVKE010004797.1:0-62372 GCA_004027555.1 Craseonycteris thonglongyai
GTTTGTTCACTGGCATAAAGAACTGGTGTGGGGACAGTGAGGACAAGATGGGACACAGGAGTGGCAGACTGAGCTCAGTGCTTGTCTCCACAGATGTCCTCATCAGAGGCCCTCATAAAATCTGGGTGTCTTCTTTAACAAAGCCCTTCCTTCACCTGCTAATCTCCTGAGACTCCTCAAAAGTCTTCTCTTCTGTGGAGTTCATGGTTGGCCTCTGTTGCTATACTTCTCAGAACATATTGAAATTGTCTGTGTATATGTCTGTTCTTCCTAGACCATAAGCACTGGAGGGCAGGGACCATATCATGTTCTTTGGTGACTCCCAGCTCCTACTGCAGTTTCTGGCCGTTAGTAAACATTTGAATGAATGAGTGAACCCTTTACCGTTGTAGTTGTGATCCTTTGGGTGAAGTAGAAAAAACAGCATATACTGGATGCTTGCATCTGTATTCTGTCATTTGACCCTTATTTTATCACTAGACAAATGGCACTCAGTTTTTACAGTCAAGCTTTGAAGTTAACTCAGGAATACTAAGAGAGCACCTGGCATTTGAGCCCAGTTCTGTTGAGCTCCCAGAATCCCACCACTTTTTTATGTTCCCTCACTGGCCTATGGGGTGCCCAAACAGAGAGATGACTGCAACATGAGTTGTCTTAATAATATATTTTGAGCCATATAGTCCATTCCCTAAGTGCCTCCACATTTCAGAGATGTTTTTTAATTGAATGTTGAATGGTAAAGATTTATACAGGATGGTCAAGAAATTTGTGTAATGAAGGGGAAGAAGGGTAAAGAAAACTATTATTTTTTTCTTTTTAATATATTCACCCTTAACTGTGATAAACTTTTCAGATCTTTCAATAAGTTTATTTATATCCTCAAAAAAGAATGTTTTTGCCCTCAAATTGCAGCTTTAACCTCTTTGTCATCTGTAAATTTCTTCCTTGAAGCTGTTTTCTCATATTTAGGAACAAATAACAATCAGATGGAACCAGGTCTGGACTTTAGGGAGCGTGGGTTAATGTTTGAAAGCCACAGTCATGAAGAGTAGTCAACCTGACATGGCTCTTGTGCACGGGCCCATTGTTGTGCAAAAGCAGCACCCCTTTGGTCCATTTTCCTCTTCTCTTCTCCTTCATAGATTCTTTTTAACTGTTTAGCATTAGTACTCTCCAGTTATTGTGACACCTTTATCATTGTAATGGATCAGCAGGATCCCCTCCATATCTCAAAAAATAGTCACCATGATTTTTCCAGCTGATTGCGACTCCTTGAACTTCTTAGGGGGTGGCGTGCCCTTTTTGTGCCACTGCATGGACTCCTGCTTTGACTCAGGCTCATAATGATGAATCCAAGTTTCATCTTCAGTGACAATCCAGTTTAAAACTTCATCTTTGTTGTCTTTGCAGAGGTCCAAAAACTGTCCTGAATACTCAACTGCTGTTGCTTTTGAAGTGCCATAAGCATTCTCAGTACTCATCTTGCACTTGGGACATCCTTAGGTGCTGATGAAGAATATTCAATGGTTGCAGGTGATACTCCAATCATTTCTGCCAGCTTCTTTTTGTTCAATCTGGCATCTTCCACTACAAGTTTTCAACTTTTTTGACAGTGTCTCAGGAAGTGGCCTCAACAGGGCGTCCCGGATGGAGGTCATCTTCAGTTGACTCTCTGCCTTGCTTGCAAAGGCTATGGCACTTGTAACCAATGGATTTCCCAAGGCACCAGTCCCCATAAACTGCTAACGTCTGTTCCAAAGTGGTTTGAGGTGTTTTCCCTTGTTTTGTGAGAAATTTAATGATGCCACAAAATTCAGTTTAATTCATACTTGGGGTTTTCTTTATGTTTGATGTCCTTCTTCAGCGATATCTGAAAGAACACACAAGTAGGCTGAAATTTGGCACATATACTAATAATAAGTCAATAATAATAAGTCAATAAGTCAATAATAGTGCAAACTGTATGCACTAGTACTCCCATCTCTCCAATAACCCCTTCATTCCACAAATTTCTTGACCACCCCTCGTATGACCACTTGATTAGTATTAATGAGTTATCCCAGTGTACTGTTTTCAGTTATGTTCCATGTGTCACTTGTCACTTCATCTAGATAGATGCTTCTGGAGGGCAGGGTCCACAGGATTGCCACCTTTTCATCTCCTACTGTTCCTAGGCAATAGGAGACACAGCGGATCTTCATTCTTATTGACGTGTACATTCCATTTTCTCTTGAATGCTAATTCGTGTCCTCATTTTCCTTGAAAACTTACCTCCTCCTGGATACCTTATATAGTTGACCTTTCCTTAGTGCCCCCGATTTATTACACATGACTGGATTATATTGATTTTATTTGCAGTTGATTCTTGCTTTGCTTCTTATGTCCTTCAGCTAATTTCCTCTCTGTGTATCTCCAGCTATCTTAAAAGCAGGAACTAGTGACTTTTTTTTTCCTTCTCCTCCACCCAGCTCCTAGACTAGAGCTCTGTAAACAGTGCACAGATGACCAGTAAATAATTTTGACTCCTTGAGCCTGATAGCTTTCTTTTCCTTGCTGGGCTGACAGCCCAACACCAGAGTCTGAATCCTTTATTTATTAGATGAGATTTCTGTAGCACCTTTCCTCTGAAGAGATCAATATCAGTAAAGTTTGTTTCTGCTTCTGGAAAGTGCTTTTACCTGAGCAGACCAAGGTTCTGATAAGATAGCCCTTACTCCTCAACTGTTAGGCCATGGAGAGGCAGCCTCGGAAAAAAGCCTCGTCACTTCAGGTTTTGCTGTCTTACAGCTGCTGGCAAGTAGCCTGAATAAGACTGTGACAAATACCAGCAGAAGCTCTGCAGTGTTGGTTGTTATTGTGCTAGTGTTACAAAAAGAGAACTTGCCCTTGGGGGCAACTGCCCTCTTTTGGAAGGCAGATATGGAGGAGGCCACCTTAGCGTGCAGTACATCTGCTCACTAACCAGAGCCCTGTTCATGGGTTGTTGGCTCTCACACAGTGCCTGGTGTCACTAAAACTGGGGCACTAGAACTGTTCAGTGTTTCAGACTAAAAGTCATGCTGCCTAGGAGCTGGGTCTCTGGGACAGGCACATGAAGGGCATGAGACCCAGAGACTCAAAAGTAACAAGTGCTAGATAGGCAGGAAATGAGTGCTAAGAGAGGGCATTCTCCTAACTGGTGGGAAGAGTTATAGGTCACTGTCACACTGCATATTTGGGTAGCTTGAGACTTACTGCATATGTGGTTAGTTTGAGACTGACCATGAAACATTGGAACAAAGTTCAGAGGCCAAAAACTGAAAAGAGTGCATGAGTGAGTCCCATAATTTGTTGGAGTCGTGCCGAAAATAATTGGATCAGCTGTCATCTCTAAGAAATTGCTCACCTTTCCACGTCTTATTTGTACACACATTATCCCCATCCCTATCCAGGGTAAGCAGAACTCAGTAGGAGATGCAGGCATCTCCTGTGCGCTCTGCAGACAGATGAGAGGTGCATGCATAGAAGTTTGTATGGATACTCACCAGCATCATCACACTTGATCTGCCCTTGAGCCTGCCATCCAGAAAACATCCTTCACCCCCAGACCAATAGTTATGGCAACCATAGCTACTGAGAGGCATCTTGAGAAAGAAAAGCTGGGGAAAGGTGATAGAAGGAAAGAGGAAGAAAACAAAGTAGAAAAGAGAAATGTAAAGAGATGGGAAGACTATAGAAATGGAGGTATGGTAGGTGTGGTAAGCCCACCAGCATTTACTCAAGGGGTGATGTGATCTTGGGATGATGTCATTGCTTAGTCCCTACTGAGAGTTCAAGGGTATCTGTCTCTCTGTTGTCCCCTGTGGAGTTGAGAGGTTGAGCCACCTGTACTGTTCTTTGGCCCAACACAGTACCTGGCGGATGATAAGGAGTACCCTTTTGCTTTGGATACCTCCTTGTACGTGATCATGGGGCCTCACCAACTGTTGAACATGTTGCAATGTGTAGTGCCTGGTGGTAGACTGGGAGACAGATGACAGTGGATGCCTATAAGGAACTCCACCCCATGGCTGGCTCTCTTCTGCAGTAGTCAGCTGGGCCTGCTTTATTTATTCTGATGAGTCCTCCAGAAAAGTACACAGAGGCTGCATGGGAGCTGGGGGAAGTATAGCATATAGGTGTTAGATGCTCTCTTCTGCCCAGAATTTTCCATTACTTACCAGTCAAGATACTGCTTTTGATGCTACTGCCATTGCAGACATTTCTTGTGGATCAAGGAGACTTAGTCTAGCAGCATCCTAGTTGGGTCTGGAGGAGTTGATCGGGCTTCTTTCTCGCAGGATTCTGAGGACACCTGCTGTGTAGCGGTAGGCCACTGCTCTCCACACTCACACATGCTTCTTGAACCGTGTCAGTCCAGGATCCCCTGGGAGATGAAAGCTGTGAGTGAACACACCATAGAGTCTGTGAGTCCTTGTGATTACTACACAGGATGACATTTACTCTCTAGAGCTGTGCAAGTGCAGTGTTACAGATTCACCCAGAAAGAGGGAAAGTTCCAGATTTGTGTTAACACTCTGGCATCAATTACATTGCTCTTCCCTTGAACTGAACTGTTACCCCAGAACTAATTTTCCATGGAATCTGAAGTAATTGACTGAAATACAAGAGTAGGAAATGAATGTCAGTGGGAACCTGTATGATTTATGTTTAGTTCTTCATTACCTACTCACTTAATTTGTGATCATGAGTTACAGCAGAGTTTTCATTCCAGGAAAGCACCTAATGCCATCTTGGACATTTCTGGATTGTCTCTCAGAGTGAACTCAGTAAATGTGGGCTCATGTTAATGGCAATAGAGTAGCAGAATTATGAAAGTAAACTTGCTACTGCAAAAAAGGGAATATTCCCCAGCCAGACAATAGTTTTGTGATTGCTCACTGTACCCCTATTCACCCAAGAAGTAGACTATGTGGGAGTGGTTCTCTCTAGGAGTGGGGAGGGGCACAGTTACCAGCATTAGACATACTTTCAGTGCTAGAAGTAATTTTTATCTATTTTTAATTAGTCCAGTGTTGATTCAGATTATTTCTTTATTCAGTATACTTACTGATTTTTACTGAGTTTCAGAGGAATGGCAGGAAATAAACTGAAAGTCACTGACCATATGGTGCTTTTATTCCTTGAGGGAAGAGGCACAGTGAACAAGGGAACAGATAAAGAAGACTGAGGGGAGTAAGTGTCATCATGTCACAGAATGACAGAGAATGGGGGAGGGCAAGCAGAGGGA
This sequence comes from Craseonycteris thonglongyai, assembly GCA_004027555.1. Classification (NCBI taxonomy): domain Eukaryota; kingdom Metazoa; phylum Chordata; class Mammalia; order Chiroptera; family Craseonycteridae; genus Craseonycteris; species Craseonycteris thonglongyai. The sequence goes on from PVKE010004797.1 coordinate 5,270, forward strand.
GACTACAGGTAGGGGTGGGAGGCCAGCATCTGGGAGGAGATGAGAGCTGAGCTGAGATACAGAAGCTGGGAGAGCCAGCCATTCAGAGAGCTGGAGGAAGGTGTCCTGGGTGGAGAGAACATTGGCCCTGGAGGCAGGAAGAACTGGGCCTGTCTGAGGACCAGGAAGATGGCAGTGAGGCTGGAGCTCAGTGCACGCAGGGAACAGAGAGACAGGTGGGACCAGATGGGGCTAGCAGGCCTTTGCAAGGAATTGGAATTTTATTGTAAAAGCCATGGGAAAAGTTTTAAGCAAAGGAGTGACATGATCTAGTTTACATTTTTTAAATATCCCTCTGGGGGGAAGCTGGGATGGCTCAGCAGGTTAAGTGCTCACTTTACAGCCACGGAGACCAAGGATCGAATCCCGGCTCCGGCCTATGTGGACCCATATGCTGAACTGGGGTGTGCCTCCAGTTCAGTTCTTGCTGGGGCCTGTGCAGAGGCTCCTGGCCCAGTTCCTGCCCTGTGTGGCCCAGTTCCTGCCCTGTGCAGCCCCGCACCCACCTGTGAAGTAAAACTATATGGAAAACCAATGCTGTTAACTATGGAGACTGCTGTGGGCCCTCCCCCTTCTCTGTCTCTCTCTTCCTTTCTCTCTCTGTCAAAAACAATAAAAGTAAATCTTAAAAAATAAATAAAATAAAATAAAATATCCCTCTGGGAGATAAACTTAACAGCTGTGTATGTATAGACTAGGGGTGCCCAACCTTATGGCCTCCCTGGGCCAATTTGGAAGAATAGCAATTGTCTTAGACTACACATAAAATACACTAACACTAATGTTAGTTATGAGCTAGAAGAAAAAAATAGCAAAATAACCATCTCATACTGTTTTAAGAAAGTTTACAAATTTGTATTGGGCCACATTCAAAGCCGTCCTGGGCTGCATATGGCCCATGGGTCCTGGGTTGTACAAGCTTGGTCTAGACTCTTAAGAATGTATAAGGGGAAGCCAGGGTGGCTCAGTGGGTTAAGTGCTCGCATTGCGGCCCTGGGGTCCAAGGATTGAGTCCCAATCCCAGCCCATGTGGACCTATATGCTGAACTGGGGTGTGCTTCCCACTTTGGTTCAATTCCCACCAGAGTGAGCTTCCCATGCAGGAGGCCCCCTGCCTGGTTCCTGCCCTTCGCACCCCTGTGCTTGCCTATGGAACGAAACTATGTCAAAACCTAGTGATGTGCAACTATGGAGACTGCTCTGGGCCCTTCCTTCCTCTTCTCTCTTTGTCTCTCTCTGTGTCAAAAACAATAAAATAAATCTTAAAAAAATAATAATGCATAAGAACTGGTTAGTAGTGGTGGTTGCTTTGCCTCTGGGGAGGGTAACTGAGAATGGGATGGGAGATTTTTTTTGCTGAATATTATCTTACACAAATTGAATTTCTATTATATTCATATATTACCTATTCAAAGAGAAATTAATTGACAAATACTAAAAAGCACATCTCAGGTCAGATACCCTAATAAAAAATTAGAAAAAGAAAGTAATCGATCCCTCTAACTGCTGCGAGGGAGAAGGCTTGGAGGACAGCAGAGTCAAAAACAGGGCAATTCATTGTAGACTGCAGCAAGCCACAGGAGAAGCTTGGCCCCATCACCTCCCAGCCCTGCTGGCTCTCTTCCTGTCTCATCAGCATGCCACACTCATTCTTGCCATAGGGTATTTGCATGAGATGGAGAGAAGGAGGGCAGATTCGGAACATCATTTAGAGGCACAGCCAACAAGATTACTAAAAATGATGATGTGAGGAATACTGGAAAGAGGAATAAAAAATGAGCCTGGGGCTTGTCTTGAGTAGCTGTATGAATATGGTCATTCATTGAGGCAGGAAGATAAGGAGATGAGCTCATATATGAGTGAAGAGGATTAAGAGTCTTGTTTTAAACATGTTACAGTTGAGATTCCTGTTACTCAATCTAGTTGGAGGTTCTTGTCATGTAGGCATAGGTAGTTGGATATAGGAGTTTGGAGTTTAACAGAAGAATTGTGGATGGAAACATAAATCCAAGAGATATCAACATTTAGATTCAGGGAAGCCAGGATGACTCAGTGTGGTAAGTACTCACTTTGTAGCCCCAGGGATAGAGGATCAAATCCCAGCCCTGGGAGACCCATATGCTGTACAGGGGTGTGCTTCCCATATGGGAGGCCCCCATTATGGTTCTCGCCTCTGGCTCGGTCCCTGGCTCAAGGGGGCACACCTCCCAGGTGGGAGGCCCCTAGCCTAGTTCCCACCCTGTGCGGCCCCTGCCCACCTGTGTGGAACAAAACCATATCGAAAACTGATGGCATACAACTATGGAGACTGCTCTGGTCCCTTCCCCTCTCTCTGTATCTCTCTCTCTCTGTCTCTGTCAAAAACAATAAAATAAATCTTAAAAAGAAAAAAAAAAATGTTTAGGGGATGCTGCAATGGTTTAGTGGGTTGAGTGCTCACTTTGCAGCCCCAAGGTCGGTGGATCAAATCCTGGCCCTGGCCCATGCAGACTCATATGCTGAACTGGGGTGCACTTCCCATGCGTGAGGCCCCCAGTTCGGTTCTCAACTGGGGCAACTTTCCCACCTGGGAGGCCCCTGGTTTGGCCTCCAGCTCGTGGGGATATGTCTCCAATGCAGGAGGGCCCTGGCCCGGTTCCCACCCTGCGTGGACCCCACCCACCTGTATGGAATGAAACTGTCAAAAACTGATGACATGCAAATGTGGAGACTGCTCTGGGCCCACCCCCTTCTCTCTGTGTCTCTGTCTCTCTCTGTCAAAATAATAAAAATAAATCTTAAAAAAAAAATTTTAGATTATATTTGAAGCCTTTGGGCTGAGTGAAATTCCTTAAATGGAGGGAATATAAAAGGAGAATATGCAAGACTGCTTTCTGTGGTGGTTTTTAGAAGCCAGTAGAGGATCCCAGGGAGCAACAACCAGGGAGGTGGGAGGAAATCAGGACTGTGACTGTCACTAAAGACAAAAAAAGGGAAGTATTTCACTAAAGAGGGTACAGTAGACAAATACTGCTGAGAGTTGAGTGAAGATGTTGGATTTGACCACTTGAGTTCTTGTTTTTTTTTAAGATTTATTTTTATTGGTTTTTTTTTTTTAGAGAGAGAGACAGAATAGGGAGGGCCCAGAGCAGTCTCCATAGTTGACAGCATCAGTTTTCCATATAGTTTCACTCCACAGGTGGGCACGGGGCTGCACAGGGCAGGAACTGGGTCGGGAGCCTCTGCATAGGTCCCGGAAAGAATTGAACTGGGGCCCACCCCAGTTCAGCATATGGCTCCACCTGGGTTGGGGCCAGGATTAGATCCTTGGGCCCTGGGGCTACAAAGTGAGCACTTAACCTGCCGAGCCATCCCAGCTTCCCCCCACTTGAGTTTTTGATTGGCTTTTACATGTACCCCGAGGTTCAGAGAACACAGTCTACCCACCTCTCATTCATTTCCTCAAACAAAATATTTTGAGTGAAGGACACGCTGTTCTAGGCATAGGGGATGTATTATAAATACAGAAGCATGTTTCTTGCTTTCATGAAATCTAGTGATGGAAACAAGTTAAATGGAAAAAGTTGTACAAATGATGCTATAATTATAATTGTGATTAGCAATTGAAGGACAAGTCCAAGATACAATGAAAGCATATAATGGGACACTAGCATACTTCGAGGGTCTAGGAAGATCTTCTTGAGGAAGAGCCATTGAAACAAGCCTAAAGAAGCAAGAATTTAGTTAGGAGGTCAATGTGTCTGGAACATAGAGTAATAAAAGAGTGTGTTTATCACAGATAGGGTACATGTAATCACTTCGGCTGCTCTGAGGGGGATGGATGTTGGGGGCGACCACCTAGAAGAAGCTATTGCAGGAGCCTCAGCAAGAGATGCTGGTGGCTTTTACTAGGTGGTGGCAGTAGAAATGGAGAGAAAAGAACAGACTTGGTGTTTTGGAAATAGGGATGCATGGGACCTGGTAACTGAATGTGAAGAGTGAGGGAGATGCCGGTGATGACTCCAGGTTTGTGTCTCTTCGAATGGGGACACTGAGGAAGAAGCAGATTTGTGAGGATGTGGCAAGTGTGCCATTTTGGCCATCTTAAGTCTGCGATCCCCAGGATACCAAGTAGATAATGATACAGAGAAATGGAGCTCCAAAGAGAGGTCTGGGACAGAGAGAAATTTCAGAGTTGTTAGCTTATATGGTTAGAGTTTTAAACCTTAGGACAGTGTGTGAGGTGAGCTAAAAAGAGGGTCCAGTACTAGGAATAGTCTGACATGTGAAGTACATGAGGAGCTACCAGAGAAGGAGAACAAGGAAGGCAAGTGTGTCACGGGCCCGTGGGAGTAGTCAGACATTCTAGGTGCCTCAGTAAGAACTGAAAAGGGCCCATTGGATTTAGCAATGTGCAGGCTCCAGACTATGACCATTTGGTGGAGTTTTCATATCTGAGCCCCCTCCCTACTTGCTTCCCAAGTGAAATGGAACTAGGCTAAGAGTTCAGCACCTATCACCCATCCAGATAGAAGTCTAGAATCCCGGAGTGGGCTGTTCATTCAGTGGGGGTTTTAACTGTATAAAGTCCATAATCTGACTTCAAATTTGAACTCATTTCTGTAGCTAAAACAATCTTCTGATACTGAATATTTCCCTCCAGGGGAGGTGTGTTTAAATAACCTAAGTTTAAACATGGAGAATCAAGAGGTCAGCTTCTCTGCATTGCCCTGCCCCTCCCCACAACACACACACACAATGGTGGCCAGCAGATGTAGGACTTATGACCTTAAAGCTCAAGTTTTGTGGATGTAGAGAAAAGCATGCTTATACTCTTGAGGTCCTCAGAATGACCTTTTTGGCATTGTGGTGAAAACAAGAAGCATGTAGAAAGACTTCATTCTTAACAAAAGCATACAGGACACGTGCGTGTGATGCTGGCACAGTTTGGGTAAAAATACAGGTTGTTTGCTGAGTGTCTGCAGCCTATTTATTGCTTTCTCTCTGCCATCCTTTCCATGCGCCTCCCAGCCGGGCAGTCTTGGAGACAGACACAGGGTTCTTTGGCACACGCCAGTACGTGACCAGCCTTGGAAATGCATATGCTCTGCCTCTGCTCATGAAAGACGCATGCAGAATTCTTGGCCACACCTGGGGAGCCGCCCCCATAGGAGCAAGGAAGCTGTTCTCTGTGCTTCTTGGAAAGTTGCTGTGTCCCTTTCACGGTGTCCCTAACCACTGAGTGCTTTCTAGGCTGCCCTCTGTGCCTTATATATTTAAATCAGGTTTCTTTAAAAGTTGCCTGTCTTCGACAGAAATCTTTACTGAGCCTGTCACTTACCACACATTTACAGTCTGTACAAACAGTTTTGTGGAGAAGGACGGAGGAACCTTGTGCATCGCCTGTTCAGAGGAGATTTCCTTGTTTCTTCTCCTTTGTCAGTAGTGGATTCTGAAAGGATAAAGGAACCAGAGTCTAGACTGAGAAAAAAGAAGGAGGAGCAGACAGAAAGCCTCAGGGTGGAGGAGAGTAAGGGAGGAAGGGGTTCCCAGCCTGGACATCAGGTATGTTGGTTGTACTGTGTAACGGACCGGATGACAGAGGCTTGAAGAGATGCACTTGCTTGTTTCCCGCCCATAACAATCCCATTTTATAGGAAGCACAGCTGAGGCCCTGAAAGGTTAAATGGCTTACGTGCAACCACACAGCTGTTAAGGCGGAATAGCTGGGACTTCAATCTAGTATTTAGGCTCCAAAGCATGAGTCCTTCACTGGATTATCCAGAAAGAGAACTTGAGGTTCCCCTGTTAAGGAACGTGCCATAACAGCAGGGGTGGGACTAAGCCATAGGTCTCTCCCGGCTCTGGTCTGTCATCTTTGGACTCCTCTACAACCCCAGTGTGTGGACTAGAAAGGCCAGCAGAGAATAATGGGGGAAAGTATCCTTTCTTTTCCAAGTGTCATTCTAGAGAGAGCCACATGGCATTTATAGTCTAATGCCTCCTGCTGGCATGGCCACTTGGACTTTCTATGACTTGGATGAACTGATTCTTGCTAATTTCATCTTCAGGGATAGCGAACTAGGCCACAGTCCACTGGAGAGCTGTGGACCCAGCCTATGCCCTTGAGGGGCTGTTGGGTAGGATGGGTACTGAAAGCCCTTATTCTTACCTCCACCGCAGCTTTAGAGCTGGTTTTCTAGGAGACTTTTCCATTTGAGAAGATAATCCTTAAAGGACAAGGAAATGCTGAAAGAGAAGGCCAAACAAATAAGGAGCCTGCTGAGAAGAGGACAAGGTCACCCCCCAAAAAAAACCTGCTGGTGCCTGTTCTCCTGAGGTGCATGAGAGGAGGCCATGGGTGTGTGCATCTCCTAAGGTTTTTCAGATCCTAAAAAACTGCCCCAGGAACCAAGAGGCTAATGCTGCCTGCTTTCAGCTACTGAAATGAAATGATGTTTGAAAGAGCAAGTCATTATTCCTCTGGCAGAAACTGCCTTGAGCTGTTTTTTTCTTAGTTTTCAAACATATTAATATGCACATCTCTAGCCTAGCATAATGTGAGCCTGCAGCCAGCCCCTTCTCCTTGTGCACTGAGGACGTTTTAAAGGGCCTGCTCCGGGTAGGGTTCACACAAAGCAGAGTTAAAGACACAGTATCCTTCATGGTGCAGGCACTCTTCCCCCCAGGCCCAACCCACCTCCACACCCAGGGGCACAAACAGTCATAGGTTTTTCCTCAGTAGGGGCAAGAATGAAGGTGGGAAGACTTGTTCTCTGAGTGTCAGGTAAAATGAGGCTGCGGAGTTGGGTGATGGAAGAGGACATTACTGGGACAGGGCAGACCTTACCCACAGAGGCAAGCAAAGAGGGTTAAGTTTCTGCTGGACTGGGGCTGTCTGGAGAGACGACAGTAAAGGATGCCAGGAGTGGTGAATTTTTTATACATTTAAAATGACATGTGTACACACTGCGTCAGGAGCATCACTAAGCTGGACTGCGACAGCTCCATTTCCCTTCACTGCTGACTGCCCTCCCAGAGCCCAGTGCCGAGTGCTGTCTCTTTCCTTAGGAGTTTGTTGCACAAGGCTTTTGTGTCTTCGCTTTCTATAACACTGCTTTTTGTTCTAACATTTAGCTTATATCTAACTGGTATTTTAATTGATTTTGGGGGAAACATGATTGCTTCTGTTTTAGAATTGTCTCAGTATGATTTAGTGGTTTTTGTTAAATTGTTATGTAGAGTGGGATCTTCTAAATTATAAGTTCTCCTTCCTTTTGAAAAGTAGACAGACATTGTGATGCCCTGCTTCACTGTGGCTTTAGTCCCAGTGCTCTGGGAAGCTGACCTCTGTCCATCTGCCTTTTCCTTCCCCCAACCCAGCTGGGCTTATGTCAGCCACCTTAGTGAGCTGGGGTCCAGTTCTGTTTCTTGGAGTGTGTGGTGCTTTTCTCTCTGCCATGTGAAGTTAGGGATGGAGAAGCATGTAAAGTAGACATGTCTCTTCCTAAAACACCTGCTTTGCCTGTGCCATGAGCCTGATGGAATAAAATGCATTAAAATTCTTTAATATATTTCTGTGCTACCAATTCTGCCTTGGATGGTGCTATAACCCAGGGAGTATAAATGGCTAATGCTTTCCAACAAGCTTTCCTGTAGCCACCTGCGGTTCCCAACATGTACTTACCAATGAGCTGTCCTGAGCTGTAAGAAACTCTTACCTTGCTGGAAAACTGATTCTTTTTTTCTAACAAGCTTGCCTGGTCATTTCAGGCACGTGGGTCGGGCATGCTTGTCATTTATTTTTTAAATAGGCACTTTAGTTAGCATGTGGTTCCTGCTGATAGATTGAGGTTTGGAGGTTCCTTCTTTTGTGAGGTCTGGGGTAGGCTCTGTTTGCTGGAGCCCCGCGCATCTGTAGGAGCAGCCTGTGATTTTCCTCCAAAGTGAACACACCTGCCAGGGCCTCAGAGCCAGCTGCAGCCAGCACAGGCTGGGAGGGCTGGTGGACCGGCACATGGGCCTGGTGAGTGCGTGCAGACAGCACCACACATGCACTGCCACCTCAGGCTGCACACCAGGACCTCAGTCCCCAGGGCTTGTCAGTATATTCAGGTTCTGCTTGAACCTTTGACAATTTGAAATTCAGATGAGCAAGAAAGTATAAAACATCTCTTGCATGTGAGGTAAAAACACTCGAGCAGCTAGACAGAGGCCCACCCTGGTCCCTGCCTTTACTAAACCAGCCACTTCTAGTGAGCTACAAGGGGCAGGAATCGGCAAGGAAACAACTGTTTAATTAACGTCCAAATGTATCCAGAGCTGCTCAGTTTTGCCAACTTTAAATGATACTTTTTACTCCAGGATAAAGCCAGAAAGGAAGATTTCTGTCTGTCAGGGATTGAATAAAAATGACAAGGGCTCAGACTTTGAATGTGAATTTTGGCATTACATTCTTTGTGTCCCTTAGGGAACCCCATAGAAAAAGACAGTTCCAGTCCCTGCTCAATTCTTAGGGTTTGGAGGAAAGTGCTGGCCTGGGAGCCCAGGGCTGGACCTCAGCCAAGGGTAGGGGAGCCCCCTCCTCCCCCCCCCCCCCCCCCCCCGCCCCGACACACACACACATACACACTGCCTGCTGGGGGCAAGGTTGGCTTCCTCCCTGGTTCCTGCAGTTCCTCCTTCACCCCAGCCCCCAGGTAGGGATGGGAGGAAGGTAAGAGTGGGAGCAGTGGGGCAAGGGAGGGAAGGGGCTGATGCAGCTGCCCTCAGGACCCTGTCTGCTAGCACTGCTGAGAGGCAGAGAGTAGACCCTCAGGCCCTGGTGAAGCCTCTTCTTGTTGGGTAGTGGTGGTGGTTGGTTTCTATGAACAAGTGGGTGAAACTGGAAATACAATGCAGCTTTCATAGCACTTAGAGTAAGGTCTTGGGTGTTATGTTATCTTTGCCTAATGATGGCACTTGTGCAAATTATTATTGATTATTTTTGGTTGGTCTCAAAATACCCACACCTCTTCCTGTTTAAGAAGAGATGATGAGGTTTAGCTTTGGATGAGGGCATCTAAATAAATTGTATTATTAATATAACTTTCAGGTGTTAGCTTTAAAAGTGAGCATTTTTTAGAAACCTGCATGTCAGGCCTTTTGAGTCTTGGGGACAATGAGCCTCAGGTCCATTTTCTGCTGTGAGTGTGTTTTCAGGGCCATTGTGTGCTTTCATTGTGGCACATGACTCATTAGGTCACAGGCCCAGGTCTGCATCAGGCGGGCCAAGTCCAGGTGTGCTTGCTTCTCCCCATGAGCAGCCATTGAAATACCTGCCCTCCCACAAGAATCCCCCCAGGGCGAATGACGAGAATGGTGCCTTTAGCATTTCTCATTCACATGGGATCCTTTCGAAACAGAGGGTTAGAAAGGTCTCGGATGGTACTTGTGTGCCTTATGTCATGATCTTGCGTGTCTGACGGTGACAGAGTCTGGAAACTCCTGCTGTCTCCCCATCTCTTGCTGTCCACAGCCACAGGCTGGGCAGGGCTCTGGGATAAGCCCCAGGTGGCTTGGCCACTGTGACTGTCTAGACAGTTATCCTCTGAGTCCTCTTCTCCTGATGTTCAGACTGAGGGTGTAGCTGCCCCAAGACCTTCCATAGACCTTCCAGCCCAGCTTGAGGAGGGGCTAACTGGCATCAGCTGCTGTGGTTGGGCCTCCTCTTCCTTTTCCCATGCCCAAGATGGCCTGTCACAGACCTGGTAGTGGCAGGCAGAGAGGGGCGTGGAAGGGCAGGCCATGGGACAGAGTTCTCACAGAGCTGCTGCTTCACCAGCCTTTTTAATTAAGGGCTCATCCCATATTGCTCTCAGTGCCAGCAAGCAAAAAAATGCCCACACAAGTTCTTGAGTGTTTTGTGCAGATACACCGAAAACAATGCTGGCAGCATTGAAGCAGTTCTGTGGCCTCCGCCTAGGCCAGTATTTCATGGAAAACCAGTCATCTGGGTCTCCAAGAAGCAGGGGAGCCAGTCGTGTGACATGGCAAGGGAAGGGCTGAGGTTAAGCCACAGTTAGCAGGCAGAGCATATTTTCAAAAACTTTTGCCTTAGGTATTTTTCTCTCTTTAGGGGTTAGCATTCTTTTAATCGTATTTTCCTACTCCTTATCTCTTCAAAGCACTGTATGGCTGTCATAAGCAAAAGTATATTGAAATTGTTTTTAAAACTACATGATGCTGAACTGTGGGGCAATAGGAGAGTGTAGGTATGGATTGCATGTATGTAAATGAGTGAATGAATTTGATTTTGCTATATGAGGGCTGTCCAGAAAAAATCCAGCCATAAATACCTCTATTTTTCATATTACATGGCTGGATACTTTCCAGACAGCCCTTTTACAGCCATTCCTCACTTAAGGCCTAGCTGTTTAAGGACCACTTGGACTTACAACCAGTTCTCCAGAGCAGGGAATCCCCTTTCTCAGTCTTTGTCTCATTCCCAAAGTTGGTTAATATTCACTACACAAAGCATTTGCAATCACACAAAGCTACACATTCCGTTTGTAAGTGTGGTGTCTTGTGATATCTATTGAAAAACACACACCCTTGGGAAGCACAGCACACCACAAGAGGCCGCCTTTAAGCTCCTTGATTATCCACCAGTTCTCTTAACGACCTAGTCATAGGAATGGAACTCAGTCATTAAGTGAGGAGTGCCTGGTATAACTTTTTGTAAATCAGGGAAAAAGAAACTGCGGGACACCCTGGGTGATAATACTAAAGCCCAGATCACAGCTTAGCTGCTCAGCTCTGTGTCCTCTGTGCTTGCATCCTTTCTGGTACTGCCTTATTAGAGCCTTTCTTGGAAGGCCCTAGTTGGTTTCTCACGAATGGCGTGGAGGACAGCCTGGCCAAGATGGAAGCTGTAAGCCCTAACCCCCAACCCTTGTGCTTTATAACTGTTCATCACTGAAGTTCAGAACAACCATCTTTCTCTGCAGCCTGAACTCATCTCTCCATACCCAGCTTGGTCTCCAGCATTCAATCAAAGAGTAATTGAAAGTTCATGACACTTGCACTGGTTTCTAGAAACAGATCTATAGGTAACAAGAAAAGAGGATAAAGATTCCTGTTCTCCCCTGTACCCAGAATAGTCCATTATGATGACTGACATCAAAATTCCTTTAGCCAACTGTCAGTTTAATTCGTACTCAGCATCTGGGACAAGTTCTAGCATGTAACTTCCTCTTGGTGAATGATCCTTAGAGGAGAAGGAATTGAGCTTAATTTATGCCATCTAATAACCTCAGTGCAGGAACTTGGAAAGTTAGATTGCCAAAAGTTTCCCCATGCTTTGCCCTAGTGAATTACATTGCCATATATTCTCATTGCTCCCAGTACCGTTTTCAAAATTTAGCTGCTATTTAGTGGTTTCACCTTACAGAAATCAAAGCCAGGTGTCAAGGTGTATGTAATAGAGGTTCACCAAACTTGGGTAGAGAAATGAGGTGTTTTGGCTGGATGGAGAATCCTTGGGTGGGTAGAGAGAATATCGGACATTGCTGTGGTGGTTGTGCCAGGAGTGCTCAAGTCCATGAGTTGGGGCCCTTAGCTGGTGGAAGGCAATCTAAACAACCTTATGGGGGTATACAGTGAGGACAAGACTGGCGCCTCTCCCCGCCAGCCCGGTCCACCTTTGACTAATGAGATGTTAGGCTGAACCAGGGCCAAGTTAATTTCAGGGATAATCCATTTCCTGCTACTTTTATTTAGCCAGCACCATTCATCAAAAGACAAGAGCCCCCAGGACCTGCTCCTGCTCCAGCCCAATATCGTGAAGAAAGGGAAGGAAGGGACAGCAGGGTGTAAAATGTCTACACACGCTTCCTGCCACTGCACAGCTCGTGCCCTCACCCCAAACCTCGACCTGGCAGCAGGTTTGCCCCCATCAGGTGGGCTTTGCTTCACAAAGATGGTCGTGCTTGTGCGATGAAGGGCGCACATCGAGACCATCCACACTTCTGCTGTGAAATCCTTTAGGAGAAAGTTGACTGGTACCCGATATCTTCGAGTAATGAACTTATCAGTAAATAAAGCACATGATCTCAGTTATCTTAACTTTGCTTTTGGACCAAGTGGGAGCTCCGCTTCTCAGGAGACGAAAAGTTCATCTCTGGTCTCTTTTTTAAACCTAGTACCAACTTAGAGTCAAACATATTGCCATGCTCTCGCTGGGAAGCAGTTAATAATGTGTTCTCTCACACAAGGGCTCAGGCCCCAGGCCGTGTGCACATTCCAAGCAGCACTGAGTCAGCTGAGGACCGTCTCTGGGTGAAGTTCACCTTAAAAGTTAAGGCTGTTGGAACTTCTGTCCATCCTGGCCACTCAGTCTTTGCTTCAATTTCTGTTACTTTTCTAAAATCACTGCCTCTGCCCTTCATCACTGAAAAGAAGAGATTGGAGGATATGGAGATGGACAGGTCACAGTTTGTGAGAGGCGGCTGCTATGGCCCTCCGGATCCAGGATTAAAAGAATAACATGTTTGAGAAGAGGTGCTGTTTGCTTCAAGAATGAGGAGCACATGGGCCTGGCAGGGCTACGGTGGGAGGTGCTTTAGGGACGATTCACATTGTCCAACAGGTTAGCCCTGTGGATCTGGGCAGGCCCATGGGGCCTAAAGGTATCTTCCCAGCCCAGAGGGACAGACTCAGGGGGTATAAGGTGTCTGTCCCCCACACTCACCTACTTACCCTCTCAGCATTCCTAGAAATTAACCAAAATAGCGGAAGGAATGGGTCACCTGCTGATCACCTGTGTTCCCTTTGTCCTCTGAGCCTCTCTACTGCCTCCCTGATGCCTCATTTCTCCTTGTTTGCTGTCAGAGGGACTTCACCCAGCCCACCTTCCTGCCTCTCCTTCATCCTTTGTTCTACCAGCCCCACCAGTGTCTCCCTTGGACTTCTCTGCTGCAGGAGAGGACAGGCCTGTGGCCTCCTCCACCTGTGGGAGCACAGGGCAGGCGGTGGGAAGGCCTGAGTGTGGGAACCTCAGCCGCCTGCCTGCCAGGTGGAGTTACAGGCATCAGGCTCCTTTGAGATGACCATTAGAGCTCAACATTTCTGTTTTTTCCTCTATTTATGTGTAATACCATTTCCAGCATTTTCCTTTGAGGTCCCCACTCAATTGTGGGTTGTGGTTTGATCACTCCCACCAACCCCTCTAGCCCTAGCAATGCAGGAGGTACAATGTAATTTAAGCCATAATTGTTTCTATTCCCTGTCTGCCTTCTGGAAATGGTAGGTGTCCTGGGGTGGATATTACAGTTTGCCCACGCCAGGGAAACCGCTGAGCTGGCAGCTCTGTGCTCTCCTGCCTGCGTGGTGCTGGGAGGGAAGGGGCTTAGAGCCCACTCATGTCCTAGGGAAAAGGGGCATGTCTCGCTGCAGCAGCCTGTTTTGGGGTTCTGTCTTCAGGGTCCAGGCAGAAGCAGTATCAAGTGCAAGGCAGCCTCTGAGTAGCTGTCCTGGGCAGAGGTCATAGCCTTTGGATGTTAGAGGACATTAGCCTGACTGACATACAGAGGAGCTGTGAAATGCGGGTGCTGGCCCTCTTGTTGAAAGGTGGGAGGATGTGGTAATAGCATCATGAGCCCCTGCTGTGACCACCAGTCACTGAGATGTCCCTTCTGTCCTTTGGACCAGAGTGAGAGCTGGGCTTGGGCACCTGGGAGCCTCCCTAATGGTCTGTTCCCTCTGCTCCCCTCCGCTGCAGGTTACGTGTTCTGTATGCTGCATCGCCTCCCTGAGCAGCACGACTGTACATTTGACCACATGGGCCGTGGCCGCGAGGAAGCCATCATGAAAATGGTGAAACTGGACCGGAAAGTGGGGCGCTCCTGCCAGCGCATTGGGGAGGGGTGCTCCTGAAGGCCGGGCATGGCCGCCACACGACGCTGTTCTTAGTTCACTAATGTTAGCCTTATTTAGGACAAAGTCAGCCAGACACCTTGTACTGGGCACGCGTCAGACTACAGCCAGTCCGTTTCCTTTCTTTAGCCAGCCATCCTGGTACTGTAGTTTAGGGGCTGATGGTGGTTGAGATTGATTCTGGCTGGTTACTAAGGTGCCTGCTAGCCATTGTATAAAATTAAAACATGAAGAATATTTTTTTTTGAGCATGGCTAGTGGATTTAAAACAACACATACCTGTCACTGCTGGAGTCAAACTTTTAAAAAGCCTTAAGCGGAAAGTGTTCCAGATGGAGACTCTGAGTTAATAGAGGAGTAGAAGCTGGTGTCAAACTTCCCATGATGCACACGGCTCTGCCGGAAACTGGTTCATGTCCGGCCTTTCACCTCTTCGCTTATCCCAGTCCTGGTAGCCAGGACACCCAATGGCCGCGTGTGCCTTGGTCACGGGAGGCGGCTGAGATGGGCCCTGCGGCTGGGCTGGGGGGTGGCCTCTCTCTCCCACAGAGCTGGAAATGGGGGTAGGGGCAGGTTCTTAAGAAAATCTTACTAAATTTTTTACCTGACTTGCTATGAAAAAACTCTCTTCACATGAGAAGAGAAACAGTAACCTCACATTGAAAATCAGCTTCACTTGGGACTAGTGCACACAAGAGCCACCGTTTTACACAGGACCCCTTTGGTCATGAGATGCGGCAAGGGCGCCCCCCAGCCCCCCGGCTCCAGTCTGCCGTTTGCCAAGTGCAGGGACCTGGCAGGTGATCTGATAAGGCTAATCGCAGCACAGCAGCTGCATTGGGGCTCTAGGAGGGGCCTCTGCAGCTCGATTTCTCTGTTGGGAGTTTTTAGAAGCTGTTTCGTAGCAGCAGGAATCAGTGGAAGAGCTGGGGAGCACCTGGAACACTGCAGCCCACAGACCGCCCCTCCCCAGGAGCCTGCTCAGCCCCAGGGGGCCCCGGGGTGCAGCCTGTGTGGTCCAAGGACAACCAGTGCACATCTACCGTGTAGCGGGTTGGGTGGGGGGCAGTGTGTGTCACAGGGACAGTGGGCTTGCTCTGTCTAGAGTAGTGGTTTGTGGCTGTGGTCCAGCTCCGAGAGACCATGCGCTGGCTGCTGGAGGTGGGAGGGCATGTGTTCTGTCCTGCACCTCTACGCGTGCGCAGAGGCAGGCGTGCAGGAGCTGTGGTAGCTCAGGCCAGTGGGGAGGGCTGGAGAGGGAGGGCCTGCGAGCCCTTTAGGGGCTCAGTCATTACCAGTCGGGGTGGTGGGGGGTAGAGGTGACTAAGATTCCCCTGACAGGAGCGGGTGAGTGTTCCAGCCCATCTGATCCAAGCTGGTGAGAGTCAGGGCGCCTGCAGAGGTCTTGGACCTGCCTGCCCACAGGCTACTAGAATGGTTTATCCCAGCACCTTGCCCTTTTATACCACAACAAGCACTTCAACTCTGTCTGCAAATTAATACCTGTAACGAAAAATGTTACTTGATCCAAAATATTGAAACAGGAAATCATGCTCTTCCCACCTCCCACCCCACCCACCCCACCAGAGTGGACTCCAACTACAGAATCTCCCGCCTTAATTCTTGCTTCAGGACCCAGACCAGTGTCTTGCTCTAGGGCAGCCCAGGGCAGAAGGGCCGGGTCTGCCTGCGTTTACCACTGTTGACAAGCCACGGCCCACTGGCCAGTCATGGCCATCCTCAGTGAGGTGGCCGCCTAGGGTCCCCCTCCCCCAGCTCCGATCCTGAAGAGGCCGCACGAGCCCCTCCGGCCTCCTCAGGCCCCACCGGCTGCTGCTGGGGGCAGTGGTCGGAAGCAGGCTCTGGGGAGCCGGCCGCACACAGGGCTCCCAAGCCCAAGTCCACTTCCTGGTGGTGGAGCTGGGGGGAGGGGTCTTGTTCCCCTGCAGTATCTGTTCTGTGAAGTTTGTTCAATGTAAGGAAAGCTTAAATTCCTGTATCTTTAAAAGAGAAAATCTTATTTAACCCTTTGTGTTCTAGATTTACTTACACACATAGCCTAGAGCTCAGTTTTAGTTTTAACATTGTGAAAATATTAAAAGAATCTTGTAACTTTATTCTTTTTTCTCCTGCTGAAAAAAATTAAACCAATCGTATGAAAGTTTGGATTTCTGTATTGCCGGCTTCTGTGTGCTACCCAAATAACTGGTTAAATTGTAAAAGGTCTTTCTGGCCAGAGCTTGGAAGAAATGGGGGTACTTGTGTGTAGAGAATCCCTCTGCATTGTCTGGGGGTGGGGTCGTGAGCTCAGTGAGTATCCAGGGGAAACAGTGCTCCCCTGCTCTGTTGGGTGATTCTGCCTTGGGTGACCTTGGGGCCTGGCATGGGGAGGTGTGTGTACTGGGCCCAGCCTTTGCTGGCAGCAAGGAGATTAACCAGGGCCCTGAGCAGTGGTGTGGGGACAGCATCTCTGTGACCCAGACCACCCCCAAGGAAAAGGAGGGAACAGAGGATGGAGCGTGCGGTTCTCCTAAAGGGAGAATCAGAATGATGTATGCCATGTGAACTCTGGTGTAGAGGATACACTTAGTGTGTCTTAAAATGCTTGAAAACATTTTGTGGGGAGTGGCAGGGGAGTGCCACTCCTCCCCACCACCTTTTTTTAAAAAAGATTTATTTTATTGATTTTTGACAGAAACAGAGACAGAGAGAAGGGGGAGGGCCCAGAGCAGTCTCCATAGTTGGCATTAGTTTTCCATATAGTTTCACTCCACAGGTGGGCACAGGGCTGAGCAGGACAGGAACTGGGCCAGGAGCCTCCCACATAGGCCCTGGCAGGAACTGAACTGGGGGCACAACCCAGTTCAGCATATGGGTCTGCATGGACCAGGGCTGGGATTCGATCCTCAGTCCTTGGGGCTTGAAAGCGAGCGCTTTACCCGCTGAGCCATCCCAGCTTTCCCCTCCCCACCACCTTTAAGGCAGAAATGCTGGCCGCACAGTTGTCATGAAGATGATGAAGAGTCCCCCAGAGGAAGGCAGAGGTGCACGGTGCAGGTGAGCAAGCAGGTGGGCAGAGAGACCGATAGGGAGGCCGTGCTTATGCCGCAGGAGCCTGCAGCAAGATGGTGGTGGTGGGAGAGGACAGTGCCTCCCAGGGGCCACAGCAAGGCCCCTGGCTCGGGTCGCCCAGCAGTGCTGTCATATGCGTGGGGCACTGCGAGCCCTCTCGCTCCAGAAAGGGAGGACCCCAGACAGCCATGCGAGCAATAGAAACGCTGAAGAAAAGTTTGCAGGGGCCTCAGAAAACACTTCTTTGCAGCGATTCTCAAAGCTTCCTGAGCGGGCCGTAGAAAAAGAGGAGTAAGTGGAGACACACAGAAGCCAGGAGGCAGTGCTGTGAGCGCCCGGGGTGGGCCGGTGAGGCCCGGGCCGGCAGGCCCGCCAGAGGTCTGGTGTGTCTAAAAGGGGCAACACTTGATTTACATTTCTGTCACAGGGTCTGGATATGAATCTTAGGAAATTACACAAAAAGACAATTAATTGCAAAACAAAAGTAGGAAGGAAGAGGAACCATAGACCTTACATGACTCAGCTGTGACTGATGTCGGCATACGAATGATGTAAACACATACAAATGATGAGGAGTGTTGCTCTGGTAGAAATTACTGCTGGATCTCTGTTAGGCGACAAAAGAAAGTGTGCACGTGTGTGTAGAGTATAAAAGGGCCAAGGTCTCTTCATCCATAAGAGGAAGTCAATGTCTGAAACTGAAAATTGAGGAGAGCAACAGAAGTACGTTGTTTAGAACTACAAATGTGGCAGAAGCTGGGCGTCCACCTGCAGGTGCCCCCAGCTGTTTGAGGGGAGGTTGTCAGCTTGGCGGGGGGCCAGGGCTCTGAGGACAGGAGGGCCTCAGGGTCAGATGTGAGATTCTGCCAGCCCCTGGGAGGGGCTTTGGAGTCCACAGAAACCTGCCCCATGTGACACGGTGCTCAGTAGGAAAAGGGCCTGAACTCGCGAACTTGGAGCCCCTTCAGGGGCACTTTTCAGCACAGAGCCCTCACTTAGCACCAGCTGCTGGGATACAGTGGTGACAAAACTACCTGGGGAGAGGGGGACAGGTAAGGACCCGGCAGCTAAGGGCAGGACCTGTGGGGTTTCCTCAGGGATGGGGACCATCGGGGTCTGAGCTGTGGAGGGATGGTCTGCCTTGGGTTTGAAGGAGAGTGAGAAGTGGGAGGTGAGGATGAGGCTGCTTCAGATAGCCCGGCGAGAGGTGCGGGCGCGGTAGCAGGGAGGCGGTGCGAAGAGTCCGGAGTTGCTGACGGCGTGAGCAAGGGGACTCAGGGGTGACGTCATGGTTTTGGCCTGAACACCTGGAAAGATGGCGAGGTGGTTAACAGAGGACTCAGGCAGGAGCACGCCTGGCGGTGGGATGGGGACCGGCTGAGCTGAGGTGCGGACTAGATCCGGGTGGGAATGTGAGAAGACACCGGTGCCTGCCCTGGCCGGAGACCTGTGTTTCTGAGTCGCTGGCGTTAGTCACCAGCCTGGCCGAGGTCACTGAGGAAGGGAGAGGGAGCACAGATGGGGGAAAGCGGCTGGGTGGAGGCTGTGCCAGGGACGTCCAGCGTTACAAGGTCCCGGGGGAGAGGACGCTGCCAGCCAGGGAGGGAGAGGCCAGAAGAGAGCGTCAAGGACAAGGGGATGGCCACTGAGGAGGCCCCCCCGGGCCTGGGCACCAGGGAGGGAACCCTGGGAGGCCTGGCTACAGGGGCCTCCTTTTCAAGTTCTGTTGTAGAAGCAGAGAAATGGGCAGTAGAGGAGTGGGTGTGGGGGTAGGGCCCTCATTCCATTCCAGCTGCCCATCCGTCACTCTTCCTGTGCTGTGTGGTGCTGAGGCCCAGGGGCAATTTGGGGGTTTGGCTAAGAGGAAGTTGAGTTGGGGACATACTGGTCAGAATTAATGAGACACATTTGTGTGGTTTGCACTCACTTCTGTGTTTAGTTGGGTTACTGCCAGTCATCCTGGGGGAGCGATGGCCTCCAGAAAGACCCTTCCTGCCCACTGCCCATCGTCACGCTCAAGGCGGGGCTGGCAGCGTGAACACGTACAGAACCTGCCTGTGGCACAGGTGAGTTGAGAGCAGGGAAGACTTGAGAGGTGTGAAGCCAGAAGCTCGTGTGGGAAACTCCGGGAGTCCCCAGGTGTGTGAACGTGGAAGAGGGGGACTCAATTCTCATGCTCGGCTTGTCAGGACGGCTCAGCGGTGCGGCGTGCGCAGCCATAAGCACACCGCCTGTTCCCAGCACCGAGGGGCACGCTAGGACCCTGATGCGTCCCAGACTCAGCTCATCCACGAAGGAGGCCTCATCAGTGCTCCCCCAACAGCTCTTGGATTTGTGTCTGTGGCAGGAGGAGGAAAGAAGCGCGCCTGGCGTCGAAGTAACCCCTCTGTGCTGACACGCGATCACGAGCTCACGATCACGGGAGCGTCCCAGCCGGACACGTGGGCCCACGGGTGCCAAGGTCATCACCACTACTACAACCGTCATGCGATATTCTGGGTTGTCTGATGTTTGCGTATTTGACAATTTAAAAAAAGTGTGCAGTGTGTTGTGGTTTCTCATTCTTCATATTTGTCTTTCTTAAATTTCAGCCTCATAAAACCGGGGGGAGTTGAGGGCATGAGATGTCTGTCTGGGGTCACAGTGCTGCTCTCAGGGCCCTCAGGTCCCTCTGCTCTGTCACAGGCTGAGCTGAGGAGTGTGGGTCTGACATAGGCCATCGTGTAGCTTCAGTCAGTGGACAGACTCTCAGAGGACCCAGGGCACTGACTTACGCTCTGGTGTGAGCTCCATGCTTGTCACCAGTGGGTGCCAGTGTAAGAGGTGAGAAGTGGAGCCCCTCCCCTTCAGTGTTGGGCGACCTCGGATGACGTGCGTGCGGCAGACATGGCCCTGCAGCCTGGCTGTCCCTCGAGCCTGTGCCTGGCGCCCAGGCGGCAGGCAGAGCCTGGCTGGTCACATCCAGGAGGAGGGGGGACGACTGAGGCGTGGGAAGTATCAGGTGTACCATATTTTCCGGCGTATAAGACGAGCCCCTAATTTTACAGTTAAAACATAGGTTTAGGCCTATATTCGCTGTATAAGACTACCCCCCACTTCCGAGGCTGTAGTCTTATACAGCGAATATAGGCCTAAACCTATGTTTTAACTGTAAAATTAGGGGGTCGTCTTATACGCCCGGTCGTCTTATACGCCGGAAAATACGGTAGGCAACGCCGCGGAGCGAGCGGACCCGCGTGCCGGTTGCAGGGGATGTAAGACGTGTGGCCACTGTGAGGAATGGCTTGGTGGTTCCTCAAAGAGTTAAACAATCACTGTGCCACCCAGCAGTTCCACTCCTGAGTGTACACAGCCCCCAAAGAGGGGTGGAAGCAGGGACTCACGTACACATGCACACGTTCACAGAGCGCTGTTCACAGTGGCCAGAAAGTGGGAACAGCCCCAGTGGCCACCGAGAGATGCAGCTTGGCCTCAGAGAGAAAGTGCCACACGCCACAGCTCAGTGGAGACAAGTGCAGAAGAGCACACATGTGATCCGTTTCGAGGAAATGTGCAGAATAGGTAAATCCAGAGAGGCAGAAAGCAGACGTGGGGTCACTGGGGGTGGGGTGGGGGACAGGGGATGTCTGACTGCTTAATGGTACGAGGTTTCCTTAAAGGGTGATAAAAACGTTCTGGACCTAAACAAAGATGAGCAACGTTGTAAATGTACTGAATGCCACTGAATTGTTCATTTAAACTGGCAGATTTCATGTTATGTGATTCACCCTCCTCCCTGCCACCCACCCTGCCCACCCCACCCCGAAAAAAACCAGACAAAAAGGGGAAACCGGGATGGCTCAACTTGTTAAGCACTCGCTTTGCAACCCCAGGGACCAAGGACTGAATCCAGGCCTCTGCCCTCGCAGACCCATGTGCTGAACTGGGGTGAGCTTCCCACGCAGGAGGCCCCCAGCCCAGTTCCCGCTCAGCAAGGCCCCCGCCCACCTGTGTGGAACAAAACCATGTGGAAAACTGATGACGTACAACTATGGAGACTGCTCTGGGCCCTCCCTCTTGTCTCTGTCTCTGTCAAAAACAATAAAATAAATCCTAAAAAAAAAAAACCCAAAGCAAAACAGAAGTCTGGTTACCCTGAAGCCGCCGTGCTGGGGGAGCCCGTGGAGGGGCCCAGACTGAGACAGGGCAGCGCAGGGCCCAGCCTGGGGCACCCACCACATGCTCACAGCATCATCCATCAAGAAGGGGAGGCCTTGTCTCACCCAAAGGCACGTCCAGCCAGGCTGTGTCCCCAACACCCAGGGCCCTGTCCACCTGAGGTGGGGTGCTCACGTGTGAAGGCCCAACATGCTCTGAAGGGTGCCCATGCCAAAGGGCACCTGGGGGAGAGGAGCGGTGTGGCTGGGAGGACCTGACAACAAAGTGGGGGTTTAGGACTATAAACCCCTAAGTAAGGAAGATGGGCAGAAAGGCCTGAGTGTGAGGCCAGCATGGGCCTGGAAACGGTCAGAACAGCTGGCAATTTAATGCCCACTTGGTGCCAGGCGTGATCCCAGGAGCCTTCCACGTGCATCTTGCTTTCCTCACAGCCCATTAGCTCCATTTGACAGATGAGAAAACTGAGGCTCTGAAATGTGCTGGCCCTCAGCCCACACGTGTGCCCAAGTTGAGCTGCTTCTCTACAGGTAACTCCCGAGAAAGAACCACACATCCCTTCTCGGCCGAGGAGCATGTGGGGTCACCTCACAGACACGCAGCCACTTGCTGAGACCTTCACTGTGTCTGAGAAACGTGTCCCCCACTAGTTGTATTTTGTGTTCTGTACATAAATGTCAAACCAAGCCCACGTGCTTTCAGGCACCGCTCTCTACTGCATACCTTTCTGCCATCCCCACCTTATTTCCGTTGTTTCTTTTCTCTCTCCAACTATGTATGTTTGTGGTCATTGCTGTGATTTAGGGGGAGGGGGCGGGGCTCAGCCTGGTGCCTGTCTCCCTGCTTGGTGGTTTGCCTGGCTCTCCCGGGCCCAGACCTTGGCCCTCTTTCCCCCAGAGGCCAGGGGGCTGCCCGCCAGGTGCAATGACTGCGGTGCCTGCGGCAGGGCCGCAGGCCACGCCCCAGGCGGCTCTTACGAAAGGCCGCATCTGAGGACTGCAGTCCCGTCTCCTCCAACCTGTGGAAACAGAAGCGCTCCCTGCCGGCCACGACCACTGCAGCACTTTCCACACCACTCTCAGGGGTGGGGGGTGGGGGGGGAACAACAAAAACCCGGAAACCCAGTTTACACCCTGAGCCGAACTGAAACCAACAGAGCCAGCCAGACTTGTGCTGGGTCCCTATAATGAAATCTTGACTATTTTCCAGGGACCCCTTTTGTTAAGGCACTTTTATCCTTAACTTTTGCTCAGCTGATGTTGATAAGTTGTGGCCTGTGGGTCTAGCATAAGGGAGAAGTCGCCCTTTTTCCATCACAGACAGGCTGGTAGGAACTTGACCACCTTTGATGTTTGTGTTGTTTTCCTTAAATACTTGCTGGGTTTCATGTTTGGTGAGCTGGTCCCCGTGAGGTCTGGCTCCTTTGCTGTTTCTCTGACAAACCCAGCCTGTCTGGAACTGACCTGCAGGTCCTCCCATCCGGCCCCACCTGGAGTCCATGGCCCCCGACTCCGCCTTTCCTCTCGCCACCCCATCCACAGGTGCTAGTCGCCCTGCCTGCACAACAGACCGCAGCGCTTGCTGCTCACCCGGCCTCCCCGTGATGGCTGCTCCCCATCTCCCGCTTCTCCCTGTGGGAATTCTCTACTCAGCAGCCTGAGTGAGCCTGTTAGAATGTGACTCAGATCACAGCCAACCCTAGAACCTTCCACTGGCTCCCATCACACTCAGAGAAGAGCCCAGTGTTCCCTGACACCCCCTCCCACTGGCCCCGTCCCACGCACCTCATCCGCCACCCGGCCCGCTGCTTGGAGGACCCTCCCCTCTGCTCCCCCTCCTCCCGCGGGGCCTCAGCTGTCACCTCCTGGGAAGCTTCTCTGGACCTCCGATTTCCACCTGCACATCCTCGCCCACACGGGAGCACACGGTCACACTCGTGTGTTGTCTGTCATCTCCCTCTGGAACCTAAGAACCACGAAGGCAGGATGTGAGTCTGTGTTGTCCCTGTGATCGTGGCTGCATCCCAACACTTAGAAAACAGAGTGGCAGGTGCTCAGCCCGCTGTGCTGAACGACAGGCATGGTGGGCGCAGTGGTGGCAGCAGATGAGGGGCCTGGGGCAGCAGCACAGCCGACCCCAGCCGCTCCGACCTGTGTGTGTCTTATTACATCTGCCAAAGGTGTAAAACACTGTCAGTTCTAGAGGATCCAAGGTCAGAGGGTAAGTGTGACGCTGCCTAAATCAGATTTTGAGATGGTCTTAACAGCTGTACTGCTAGGCTGAGCACCAGGGGGAAGTTACTGAAAAGAAACGTCAAGTCTTGAGTTTAGGTTCAGAAAAGAAATCACATTGAATGGTCACACCATTAATGGTCACACCTGCTTGATTCAAGCTGTGTTTTGTTTTTTTTTAAGCTATTTTTTTTTAATTGTTTTTGACAGAGAGAGACAGAGACAGAGAGAAGGGGGGGGGGGGGCCAGAACAGTCTCCACAGTTGCACATCATTGGTTTTTCCACATAGTTTCATTCCACAGGTGTGGGGGGGGGGGCTGCACAGGGCAGGAACTGGGCCGGGGTCTCGCCCCGGTGAGAACTGAACTGGGGGCACTCCCCAGTTCAGCATATGGGTCCACATGGGCCGGGCCGGGATTCGATCCTCTGTCCCCGGGGCTGCAAAGTGAGCGCTTAACCCACTGAGCCATCCCAGCTTCCCCTCAAGTTGTTTTTTTTTTTAAAGAGTTGCTCATTTTTTTTTTAAATTTATTTATTTATATTTGACAGAGAGAGATACAGAGACAGAGACACAGAGAGAACTGAACTGGGGGAGCTCCCAGTTCAGCATATGGGTCTGCACGGGCCGGGGCCGGGATTTGATCCTCGGTCCCCGGGGCTGCAAAGTGAGCGCTTAACCCGCTGAGCCATCCCGGCTTCCCTCAAGCTGTTTTTTAAAGATTTATTTTATTGTTTGAGAGAAAAAGGAAGAGGAGGGAGGTGGGGGCAGAATTGTCTCTGTAGTTGTACATCATTAGTTGTGACATGGTTTCATTCCACACAGGTGGATGTGGACCATGCAGAACAGGAACCAAACCAGAGGCCTCCCGCATGGGAGGTGACAACCTTTGCCACTGAGCCATCCTAGTGGTTACCAGTTGCACCATAGTGAACATATGGGTTGCACGGCCCAGGGCTGGGAATCAACGCTGGACCTCACGATTGTGAGGCAAACGCTCAACTGCTGAGCCATCCTAGTGCCCCTGATTCAAGCTGTGTCAAGTGACAAGAGCTCAGCAGGTGGCCAGGGGCGGAGAAGGCCGAGTGTGTGCTCGTTCATGTTCACTGTCTCGGAGCCTACACATCACCCTGGGAGCTAGAGATCCCCGTGGGGCCACGAGCAAAGGGGAGGGTGCTGAACAGCAGAGAGCTGGGGGTGCGGTGGACACCACAGCCTAGTGCCCATGAACTGGTCACGTAGAAGAAAGAAAAAGCCTGGCAGCTGGGGTGAAACAGCAGAAATGACAAGCGAAGTGGACCTGGGTTTAAGGTGATGGAATTTTCTTCCCACCAAAAAGAGCCATCAAATAAGCCATCTCAGGTGGAGAGGGTGACGGGCCACCCCAGGGCACCGGAGCCTGCACAGGCCTGTGAAGGGCCTCTGCCCTGAGGAAAAACTGCTGCTGAGCTGTGGTCCTAGCGTGAGGCTTGCTCCTCTTTCTGTCCTAGAACGAGTCCTGAGCCTCACTCCACGGGTACACGGTGGTCCCGGGCCACCTGGCAGGCTGTGTGGGACCGAAGGCCACAGCGCTCGCTTGGATGCTGTCTGCCGCCTGACCTGGACAGAGAGAGCAAGGGGAGCCGGCGGGCAGCGCTCTGTGCCCCGGGGCAGGAGTGCCAGTGTCCCTAGGAGGGGCCTGGGGCAGGGCTGGCCTGGCCTTGGCCCTCTGTGGGCCCGTCCCAGGGAGGGGGTTGCAGACAGGCTGTGGTGAGAGGGACGGTGTGAATACAGACAGAACAGAAAGTCATCACTTTATTTCTAAGAGGAAACCAGCAGCAGCTGCTCAGGGGTTGTTTTGAACACACACAATTCACACATTTGCTCACTTAGGTTGCTCCGCAGAACGAGGAAGAAGCCGCAGCCTGCCCACAAGCACAGGTTCCAAACAGCACCCCCCTGGTGCTTCTTTAGAATGTTGGGCGAAGCTCCTGGAAGAGCCGTTCCCACTCCACCGCCTGCACCTCAGAGGCCGGGAAGCGGGTGGGGGCAGCGCCCGGACCCCAAAGGCAGAGGCTGGGTTCTCTGGTGAGTTCAGAACATGCTGTTTGGCAAGAGTAGCTGTCACCCCTCCCCTCACCCCAGTCCGGAGGCTGTGCCTATGGGTTCTCCCAGTGCTGCTGTGGGGGCGGGGGCGGGGGCGCAGCACTGGGCTGGCCTGGCTGCTCCTGAGAACTGGAGCTGCCCTGGGGCAGGGAGGCCGGGCCAAGCTCCACCAGCCAGCTCCGTGGCCCCTGCCGTCCTCCCTGTGAACAGCTCAGGTCTCACCGTCAGGGCCGTTGAGGGCGGGGGCTGCTGAACGGGGGACCAGGAAGACCCATTGCTGGGGGCAGGTCTGTGGGGGTACAACTTACGTAGAAGCTGAGGCCCCTGCCCTCACACACCCAGACCCAGGTGGAGGGGATGGGGGCTGGGAGGGCCAGCCTGCCCCCTGCACCCAGGGGGGCAAGTCGAATGGGCAGGGCGACCTGGGACAGGCCGGTGCTGTGCACCCCAGCCCTGCTCGGGAGCGCTTGCTTCAGGGTGGACTGTAATGGCAGTGTCAGCAGTGGAGACAGGTGCAGGGCTCCCCCCTCCCCCCCTGCTCAGGGCTATAAATACCAGGATGCAAATGGTAAATGCGTGAGGCATTTATCGCAAATTACAGGGGCATGATTGTGAGTCTTTAGGCCACGAGACCTCTGGGGGAGTATTTTAGTTCCTAGAAAAACAACTAAGCCGGTGGGGTGGGGAGCGAGGGCCCCCCCTGGGGCTTGTCTGGGACAGTCACAGAGCCAGTGAATGACTGGGCCCGGGGCCATGAAGGGGAGGGCACCCTGGCCCCTTCTGCTGGGCTGGAATGTGAGTTACTTCATGAGCAGCACTCTAATAATTGTTTTGAAAAAGTAATTTAGTAAGAGGTAGACCAGTTATTTTCTAACATGTGTGGGGGGCTCTTCTTGCTCCTTTTGTGCACCTGCCCCCCCCTCCCCCAATGGAGGCAGGTCCCAGCCCACATTGGTCCAGCAGAAGGTCCTGCCTAAAGAGGAGTGGGGGTGTTTGGTGGGTGGCTCCCCGGTACCTGCACAGCGCCCTCGCTTGCAGAGCTGGGGTCACGGCCAGTAGAGGGCCCGGCCCTCCAGCCAGTCTGACGGAAACGGGTGGAATCCCATCCTCTCTCCTCCTAACAACCTTGAAGGGGGCCCGGCTGGGGCATGTGAGGAGCTGGTCTGTCCTCCAAACCCTCCCGCCACCTTCCCACTCACTCTGTTTACCATTGGGGCCTCAGAATCGGGTCCAGTACCAGGTCCAGCCTGCTCTAAACCAAGCACTCGGCCCAGGAGGCTCTGATGGTGGCCCAACACAATTCGTAAATTTAAAACACTGTACGATTTTTTTTTTTTAAGCTCATCAGCTATCATTAGTGTTAGTATATTTTGTGTGTGGCCCCAGACAGTTCTTCCAGTGTGGCCCAGGGGAGCCCAAATCATTCCCTCCCCTTTCCCAAACTCCTGCACAAACACCAGGCGGTGGGAGGACTTCTTAGAATAATGAAAGCCATGGTGCCAGAGACAGAGCTGCATCTGAAATCCCAGGGCCACTAACGAGGCCTGGACTCCTGCTGGAACCCTTGTCAGGACAAACACGCACAACTGATGGCCGCAGCGGCAAGAGGCACTGGCGCGTGGCCTGTGCTCCAGGCGGCTACAGCCGGTGGGCGCCGTGCCCCCAGCCCCCCATACGGACGGGACTAAACTGAAAACACCGAAGGCAAACACTAATGAGAAAAACTGGAAGGAGACACATTTAATTTTCTTTTCCCCTTTTGACACCTTTCTTCTCTGCCCAAAGGCAGGTTTAGTTGAAGCCCGAAATGGGGGTGCTCCCCCTTTATCACCAGCGACCCCGGCAGTCAGGACGCTCTGCCTTCGCCGCAGACTATATACCTTCCTCTTCTCCCTGCGGCCGAGGGAGGGAGAAGTGATCACAATTTTGTTATCTTCCAAAATAAAAAAAAAGGCGAAGTTGACGGGGTCGCAGCGTCTGCACAGCAGTCTGACAATTGGGGCAACCGCGTAACTGCTGAGCAATTTTTTTGCACAATTCAGAAACTCATTTCTTTTCTTTTTCTTTTTTTGGCCAAGGAATCAGTCTAACAAACACATCCCACTGTTACTGAAAATAATTTCTTTTCTCAACTCTTTTAGGAATAAAACACTTAATGTATTTGTCATTAAATAAAATTTGAAAACTGACCATTTAAAGAGCAATTGAGAAGTGTCCCACACCCGTCGTGGGCTCACGCTTCTAACACCAGAAGAAACACAGAAAAAGCACTGAGCATATGGGACACGTGCGTGGGGGTGTGTGGCACCTGTTTCAGCCCCAGCGACCTGTTCTGGGCGGGACCAGCTACGGGCGGGGTGACCGCCCTGCTGGGCCGGCGCCTCCTGGCTGCCCAGGGCGCCCCACCCGGGCCTCCCAGCTGCGGCTAGGTGACTGAGGCTGTCCCCAAAAACCCTCATGGAGTTTGCTGTTCACTCTTCAGAAACACACGGTCTAGGGCGGGGGGCCGTGCTCCCTTCTGGACCCGGTGTGGTTGCAGAGCTGGCGTTTTCGTGTGCACTTGGCAAGCATCACAAAAAAGGACCAGAAGTTCGTCTCTGCCGAGCGCCCGGCCTCCCCTGACCTGTCCTCAAACCTGACGGCACTCAGGCCGCGTCCTTGGGGTGGGGGAGCCGCGGTCCCTGGTGGGCCGTCCGCGCACAGACCAGCCTCCCCCGCTGGCCCGTCTCGGGGCCAGGAAGCCTTCCAGCCGCTGCCGGCCGGCCCGCCTAGTCGCCCACACGTCGTTAGCTCCCTTGGTCTCCTCGAGTTTGGGGGCGTTTGGGTCCAGTGGGCCGGGGGTGAAGTCCTCTGCACACGGGCAAGGGCTCCAGAGACCCCCGTTGTCTGGGGGCTATTCTCGCTGCCCACTCATCCCTCCTTCCCTGGAGATCCAGGCCTCAGTCTGGGTGACACAGCTCCAATGGGGTCTCTAGGACCCCCAGACAGCCCATCAAGGGATGCAGAGCCCCCGGCCGGGCCCAGGAGGCAGACCAGAGCGGCCTGGCCAACTTCGTGGTGTCAGCGTGGGGTCCAGAGCGGCTTCCACGAGCACAAGGCCTCCCAGGGGGCTTGGGGGAGGGACGCTGGTGGCCTCAGCAGGGACGCGTGGCGTTGGTACCATCGGGCTCAGCCTGCCCTCAGCCCACCCCTGCCACGTTGTCAGCACTGCCTCGGTTTCCCCTTCCTTCCCTCCACCTAGTGAGACAAGTATCCGAGATGCTGGAGAGGTGGAGGGAGACGAACTCCATTCTCTCAGGACAGACCTAGGGCAGCCATCTGGAAGGTGCGAACACCAAAGAGCATTCCCAGGAGGACACCAGTGTGGGTGCGAAGCTGAGCTGCCCGGTGGCATTCAGGAGGCGAGGTGTGCACGTGGGCGCAGGAACTGACAGGTCTGGAGACAGAGGGCTGTCACCTCCCTGATCTTTCACTAACCACCCCACACCCCGGGTCCACAGTGCGGCCCCTGAGCCTTGGGCTCTCTCTGGGCAGGTGACTTCAGAATTTAAAGATGACAGTTGCAAGCATCGCACTCCGCCCTTGCTCCGGCTTATCTGGCCGCCGGGCCCCCACCCGGCAGCGAGTGCACTGCGTGGGCAGGAATTCTCTGCGCTCGCAGGCGCCTGGGGGCTGGAAGCCGACAGATGGCTAACTGCTGCGAGCGGGAGCCTCCCTCCCATTATCACACGTGGGTCACCCCTTGGGGGTTCCACTCACTCCGCACGAGGGGATCCGCACGAGGGGAAGTGGCCAGAGTTCAGAAAGGGAGAACACAGGAGACTCGGAGCTCTGGGCAGGAGGGAGAACTGCGGGCCCAGTGGACCCTCCTCCCCCAGGGCGGCTCCCCTCCGCACACATGCACACAGAACACAGATTCCCCTGCGAGCCTGCAGCCTGATGCTCCCCTACTAGTCTAGTACCCATCAATCACTCAGAACTGAGCCATGGGCGGAGACAGCAGCTGACCCCTGGTCTTTGTACAACCACAACCAGTATGTCTTGAAGATGCTAGAAAGGCATCCCGTCCGGCCCACGCCGCCTAAGCAGGGTCACAGGTGGTGCAGGACCCTGCATATGGAGGAGCTTCATGTGGGGCTGACTGAGACAGAGCCAAGGGAAGACTGTGGAACAGCGTACAACAGTCTGAGTTACAAAGGAGACTGGAATGGAGACTACGGGACAACAGACAGAGCAAGCTGACAGATGAAGTGTCAGCATGAGGAGGAGAGTCCTAGAACTGCTCTTGTGCTTCGGTCCCTGGCCCAGTGCTGTGGTCGGGGGCCCAACACCACAACCACTGAACCCCACACCGGGCTGCAAAGGCTGGAGGGCACCAATGGGCAGGAGGGCTGCCTTCTGTGCCTGGGCAAAGTGTGGCGATTGGAGGACTGGTCCAGCCCAACCCAAAGCTGATACAAATGTATACGGATGTGCTTCTGACCATGAAATTAGCACATGGCATATTAACTATTTGCTTGTCAGCCTCCCAAGCTGGATACATTTCAGAAATGACAGGTTAATGACCCAGCAGTTCGAGTGATTATTAACTCTAGTGTCCATGGGTTGATTTGTTCATTGTGTATTTTGTTGAACTTCCTCAAAGGATCTTCCTTGTCAGCCCAATTGTCACGATGAGCTGCATCTGTGCCTCATTTAGGAGATGCACATGAAGTTTCCTGGCCCTACCCCACGCTTAACCATTCAAAACCAAAGCAGGAAAATTATAGCATCAAAGGGATTCACACAAGTGATTTGCTGTTTGAGCATTTCAAAAAGATCTGGAACATCTATGATTCAGCAAATGGAGAACAACTAGAAGAAATAAAAAATGATTCAGTTGCCAGGGCAATGTGCTCCATAAACGTAAACACTCTATGGAAACCGATTTCTTAAAGGTTGCATCCAGGTAATGAAGGCCAAAATCGTCCCCTTCCATTTGATTGTTCACATGGCATTTCTGTACCCCGACTGGGCCCATGAGACGCCCTTCCGTTCCCGTGCCTGGGTTAGACTGCAGAGGTAGGGTGTTAATGGTGGACTGATGAAGACTGAAGACCCACTCGCTCCCCGTGAAGACCAGCCTGATTTGAACAAATTGAGAACAAAGCAGCCCCTTCCTGTCCTTGGGAGAAACCTGCTCTGTGTCTGCTTTTGCAGCCGGGTCTGCTCCTCTGGGATGGGGGAGGACACCAGTCCCTGTCACCAAGTCACTACGCACCAGGCTCTGCTTTATTGGTGCTGCCGGTTGGCTGAGCGGGAGTGGGAGCTGGGGCTGGAGGGCAGTGAGCTGGCGCTGGGGGCCTGCAGGGCATGGGGGTCGAACTGCTGACCGCCTGGACTGGTGTCCCCCGGTCCCAACTCCTCGCCGTTCTCCTCCTTCTGGCTGCTCTGCTGCTCCGGACTCTCGAAGTGAACACAGTGGAACACCTGGGGAGAGAAGGCAAAGGCCCCATGAGCGATGGGCCAGTGTCCTGCCTGGAGCTGCCACCAGGTGGGCGCTGTCCTGCTAGCTCTGGGGGCTGCCGCGTGGGAGTGGGAGAAGTCCCCCCCTTCCCCTGCCCCTGGTGCAGACACCTGGCAACACTAAGACTGGGAACACATTTCAGTCAGGATGAAAGTACATGGGCCGAAGGTCTAAAAGTTATGGGCAGCACAACGCAGATTCCTATAAAATGTTCTCACTGGATTTCTCTATTGTCTTGGGAGCTCTTCTTTTTAAATGAACTAATTCTTGCATTTGGCAGTTGGGTTAAAAGTCAACAGGGGTTGACAGTGTGGATGATGGTTCACAACTCTGTGAAGATGTTAAAAACCGCTGAATTGTACACTTTAAATGGGTGAGTTGTAAGGCATATGAATATCTCAATAAAGCTGTTACTTAAAAAAGAAGCCAGGAGGTATCATCCCAGGGGAGGACCCAGACTTCTCTGCAAGGGTGCAAACAAGCCCCACCGGCTCTGCACCCTGTGCCTGGGACAGGGAGTAGGTCCATCCGTAGGGCAGCGGTGCGGACATGGCTTGGGCCAACCTGGAACGTAGGCCCTCACGGGGGAGCCAGCCAGCCCCCCACAGTGAGTCTGCTCCCACAGTGGGGGTGTCTCTGAGCTGTGCTCAGTGCCAGGCTAGCTGCTGTGCCCATAGGGCATTGCACAGTGTGGCGCTCAGCCCACAAAGGCGAGCCATGGCCCTGACCTTGAGAATGCACAACTGGTTGGGGGAGGGGTGGTGTGGGCCTGACACAGTGGGCACATCACAGGTCACTGCTGGTGTGTGAGCTGGGAGGGAGGGACTCAGAGGAAGTCTGTCAGAGACATCTTTGGGGGTGCTGACCCGCACCCTCCCCAGGCACACAGAGAAGCCTCTCTGTACTGGGGTGTAGGCTCTCTCTGGGTTCCTAAGTTCTTTGAAGGGGAGGAGCCCCCCACCCCACAGTGGTGGTCTTCAGTCTGGGGTACATGCACATCGACTTCCAAGGGGCATGCTGGCAGCTTTAAGAAAATCAATGTCCAGATCTTCAACTTCTGTATTTTCTAAAACTTCACTAGAACGAGACTGTTCACAATACCGTCGCCCCTAGCGGAAGGAAAGCGCAGCCTCGCCACGCCCGCTAGAGGGCACTGCGCTGGGCCCGGGCCTGCTCACTGGGAAGCTGCGTCGTGGGCCCTGATGTCCCCAGTCCCTGTGAGGAAGACCCTTGGCCTGAGTGGGATGTTCTGAATTCAGAACTCAAGTGTATCCATGACTTGCATAATTTTTTAAAAAGGAACTGTAATTTTTCCAGGATTATGAAAACATTTTCGGGATACACTGGCTAAAACCCATCGATATAAGCTTTCCATAATTACCTTCACATTTGATATGCCTTATTCAATGAGTTGGTTAAAATCTAATTTAGCAACTCATGTTATCAAATATTTATTCCTAATAATTAGTCTTCATCTTCTATCTTATGTTTACTTTTTTCTATCTCATATTAACAAAATAATTTTATTTAAACAAGAAATATTTTACTTTAAAATATTAAAAAGATAAATGTTTCCCAAAGCTCTCTTAGGAGACACGCAAACCAAATGTTAGGAGGCCACTCTGGGGCACTTAGGAGCCCTAGGCCCCGGTGGAACTGTTTATAAGGTGAACAGGCAGGGCCTGGAGGGAAGGAGAGGACACGGTGTGGTCAGAAGGGTTCCAGGCAAAGGGAATGCCATGGGAAAGACGATGGGGACAGTGGGCCAGGGGCCTCTGAGCAGGTCTGGGCAGCGAACCTGGCGAGTGGGAGTCGGTGGGCAGTCAATGGTGGGGCTGGTGGGGCGCTGGAGCAGGAACAGTCCAGGTCCTGCTCCCCACCAGCACGTCTGCTCCAACAGCACAGATGCTGGCCTCCGTGCTGGTGAGTGACATGGTGCTGGGACACGCGGAAGATTCACTTGGCAACGAGGGACAGGCAGTGGGGGGAGGGAGCTCAGCTTGGGCCAACAGCGTCTTCTCCAACCAGTGGTGACAGATGTGAGCGGGACGCCATAGAGGTCAAGAGGTGGCACTGTGGCCATGAGGCATTTAAAGAGAAAAGCAGATTGAACTTGGTTAGAGGTGAGGTCCCAACCTTCAGGCTGAGATGAGCTGGCTCAGGGACAGGGGCATGAGGAGGGGCCACCTGCCACTCTCCCTGAGGAAGGACCAGGCAGAAGAGGCTGTAGGGGGCTGCAGCAGAGAGCTGGGGTAAGGGGCTGCCCTGCTTCCTTCAGGAGCACTACATTTTCCACAGCTTGACAAGGACACACACACTGTGCACACGCTGTGCACACCACACCCATACTGTGCACACACTTGTGCATACACGAACCCACACACCACACACACCATACACACAGACCCATCTACTGTAGAATCAGGTTTGCAGGGAAGGGAAATGTAGTATCAGCTGTGCAATTACATTTAAAATACAAATTCGGTGCTTACTACCTTCTTGCATCACTATTTTCCCCATATTCCCACTGCCATTCATTTGTCCACCACTGTTTCAAATTCCGCATTTCTAACTAACAGTAAGACTAAGTGAGGCGTGCACCTCGGGCCCATGCTCGTCTGGGCAGCGCCTGGTTTCCCTTAGAAGGAGCTGATTCGCCTCCCTCAGCCTCAGGCCTGTCCAAGCCATGGCGCTTCCTGCAGATCCTCTCGGCTGCAGCCGCCCTGTGTGAGCCCTGTCTCTCCTCCTTGTGCCTTTCTTTCCTTCCTCCTCTCTTCCTTTTATATCAGAGCTCCCTCTTTGGGCCCATCTGCAGGTGCTTACCTGTCAGCCAGATGGGAGGGCCTTTCATGGAGATTTAAAAACTACTTGGGCCCTGAGCTCTGACCTGAGCTACGCAAGGTGAACGTGAGAATCCTCTAAGTACAACATTAATCTGCTCTTCTCCATCAGTGTCCTTTCTTTTTTTTTTTAAAGATTTATTTTTATTGTTTTTGACAGAGAGAGAGACAGAGAGAGACAGAGAGAAGGGGGAGGGCCCAGCACAGTCTCCATAGCTGACAGCATTCATTTTCAATATAGTTTCACTCCACAGGTGGGTGTGGGCTGTGCAGGGCAGGAACTGGGCCGGGAGCCTCCGCACAGGCCCCAGAAAAAACTGAACTGGGGGCACACCTCAGTTCAGCATATGGGTCCTCCTGGGCTGGAGCTGGGATTCGATCCTTGGTCTCCAGGGCTGTAAAGTGAGCGCTTAACCCGCTGAGCCATCCAGCTTCCTCAGTGTCCTTTCTTTAAGCATTCAAGGTGACAGACCATCTTCTCATGGGTTACTGGCAATCTCTTCTCCTCTTTCCAAGCATGGGGCAGTCAGGGGACATGGCCAGGCAGGCTTCTACTGAGTGGCCAGGACGTTCCCCTGGGAACACAATCAAGCTGCCCCTACAGCTAAGCTGATCAGATGTCCCATTTGAAATAGAACATAAAACAATAATACTGTTCTGTTTCAAACGGGACATCTGGTCAGCCCACTGACACCTCAAATGTAGACCAGTGAGACTAGGCTCACCTTATGCATCATTTGAAATGGAACAGCACCACTGTTTTCTGTGCCGTCTAAAGTGGGACGTCTTGTCAGCCTGCCCAGTGCTACTCGTAAGAGAACAAACACCTGTCCTCGTCCTCACTGTGGCCCAGGCACACTTCCCCAGCACCCGTGTCTCCACCTTCTCCTGCATTTTCTGGCACCTTCCCCTTCCTGCCCCCAGCTCTTTATACTGCCCCATTATGTTCTTTAATCAGTTACCTTTGTAATCCCCAGATGGCTTTTTAGAGCTGCAGGTAGACACTAATCCCTAACTGACTTACTGTACTTTGCTGTGTATAATGCGCACCCATGTTTTTGGCCCAAACTTTCAGAGAAAAAAATATCTTTTAATTTTTCAATTCAAATTCTTTTTTCAGATTTATTTTATTGTTTGACAGAGGTTGAGAGAGAGAGAGAGAGAGAGAGAGAGAGAGAGAGAGAGAGAGAGAGAGAGAGAGAGAGAGAGAGAGAAGGGGGAGGGTCCAGAACAATCTCCATAGTTGTACATTAGTTGGGACATGGTTTCTTTCTACACAGGTGGATTTGGGGCTGCGAGGGGCAGGATCCGAACTGGGGCCTCCTGCATAGGAGTCTAGAACCTTTGCCACTGAGCCATCCCAGCAGTGACTGGCTGGCCGCAGTTCAGCATATGTGTTTGCACGGGCCAGGGCCAAGAATCAAACCCTGGAGCTCATGTTTGTGAATCAAGTGCTCAACTGCTGAGCTATCCTGGCATTCCTCAAATTCTTGTTTATGTTTAGGTAATTGGTTTTTTTGTACTACAGAGAAATTTTAGCATTTTTTGAAACATATTATGGTGCAAGACATTTTATATAACAATTATTAATTACAAAACACAAGAACAGATACAAGGTCAGAGAAAGGGAGGTGTGCAGGAGAGAAAGGAGAGGGACAGATGGGGCCGTGGATTGTGACAGTGGCCATGGATCATGACTGGGAGCCTGGCAGAAGAGGGAGTGATCTGGAAGCCTGGGAACATGGACTGAAACGCAGCCCCAAATGTGTTGGAAGCTGAGAGCTGATAAGGGTGGAGGCACAGGGTGCCTCTGTATGAATTGAGACCCAAGACAAGGCGATTATCACATTCCATGGTATTATTTTGCATACAGATATCATTATTGATTTCTATAGTTACACTTTTAACC
This sequence comes from Craseonycteris thonglongyai, assembly GCA_004027555.1. Taxonomy (NCBI): domain Eukaryota; kingdom Metazoa; phylum Chordata; class Mammalia; order Chiroptera; family Craseonycteridae; genus Craseonycteris; species Craseonycteris thonglongyai. The sequence goes on from PVKE010004797.1 coordinate 40,999, forward strand.
CATAAGCATAAATAAAAGAATTAAAAACATTTATATAGGTATGTAATTAGTACTACCCATGGATAATGTGCATTCTTATTTTTTCCTCACAAATTTGTGCAAAAATAGTGTGCATTATACCCAGCAAAATACGATACATCTGTCCTTCCTAAGCACTTCCCCTCTGGTGTTTAGTGGGTGTGCTTTCCTTGTGCTCTCAATTTCCAGGCCAGCTCTTCCCAACCCGCCCTGCACCTTGCCCTGTGAGGGGCTTCGGGGTGCTGCCCCCTCCAAGGCCCAGCCCTCCCTCCCACCTCTGTCTTCTGGTCTGTCAGTTCCCATACAACTCAGGGACCAAGGCGTGGTTGTCCTTTCTCTCACTCATGGTCTTTCACAAATCAGTAAAAATCCTGGATTGAAAAATAAACTTAAGAGAGATCTCAGTGTGGCCAGGCATTAACTCATGTCTGGTTTTTCAGAACATGCCTGTCACCTCAGAAAGGGTTCCCGTAAGTGACGCTATCCTGAGGGCAGGGTGGCTTTCTGCTCTGCACTGAGCTGGCAAAAAGCCTGGGAGTCACTCAGGAGGCAGTGAGCACTTAACAGTCACCAGCCTGACCCTTATTGCCTCAATCCGTTGTTATTTCCGCTCCTCTACCTTGGGTCATGTTTATTGCATAACCATCTTTAGCCTGTTGACCAACCTGTTTTAAAATAGAGCAAATGGCCGCTATTCCCAACACACCCAAGAACACCGACAGCAACTCTCTGCTGGCTATTTGGTGTTCTCAAATACTGCTGCCCAAGAAAGCGTACCCATTCCTCTCCCGCACATCACAGAGCTCACGGCACACGCTTCCACCTAAATTGGAGAAACCGAGGGCCCTCGTGAGTCTTGGCTGCTACCCGCCTGGCTGAGTGTCCTGGTGGGTCTGGGCGGGCCACCCCAGAACCACACTCCAGTCTGTGACCCCGGCATCCCAAGAGCGTCACTAAAGGGCCAACAAACTTTCATGCGGGTCCCCTGAGCATCTCTGGACAGCAAGGCAGGCTCTGCCAGCATCAAAGGGAACACATGGGCAGCAGTTATGTTTATTAAGTGACAGACTGCGGGGTGAAGGTTCTAAGTGAAAAGGGGCATTTTACAAATGGGGAGATGGGTGAGACCTGAAGTCTATGAAGAGGTAGATTAAGTTTATCAATCTGCAAGCCACATACTTTGAAATATTAAAATATTGTGAGATTTTTTTTTTGCGACCTTTTTATTTGAGCTCATCAGCTACTGTTAGTATATTTTATGTGTGGCCCAAAAAATTCTTCTCCCAGTGTGGCCCAGTAGAGTAGCGTGTGCTGTGGGCGTCAGAGGAAGCAGGCTGAGCGCAGGTGGAGTCTGGAAAGGGCCAGTGCCTCCATGTGCCAGGCACTGAGGGCAGGAGGAGGGTGACATGCAGCAGGTGTGGCTAGAGGAGCTAAATGTGTGGGCAGGGTTCGCAGTCAGGAGGTCTGTGTGCATTCATTCATTCATTCATTCATTCATTCATTCATTCATTCATTCCGCAAACACTTAAGCGGCACCTCCTGCATGCCGCACAGTGAAAGTCCTGGCCCCTCAGGGCGTACCATCCAGTGGGGCCATAGACACATTAGTGGAAGAGCAAGGAACTCTGGGTATGAGGGGAGCCATGAGGGTGTAGAGGAGGGGTCCCCAGCCAGCCTGGGGGGAGCTGGGGATGCTTCCTGGGGGAGAAGATGTCCGAGCTGAGCTGGGAAGGTTAGAGGAGGGAGCCCTTGGTATAGTCAGAGAGGGGAGACCACTGTAGGCTCTCAAGCTGAGGACGGTGACAAAGAAAGGAGGAAAGTGAGTAGGTGGAGTGGGGCAGTGTAGGCAAAAGGCCACAGTCCAGGGGACACAATGAGGGCCTAGCCCAGAGCTGGGCAGGCAGCTAGGGACTCTGGAGGGAGGAGACTCTTAAAAACAAGTATTTCTTAAATTTAAAATAGTGCAAAAGGAATACATGTTAATGGTGACAAATAATACTGGGTCCGGCAGAAGTAACGCCCCCTATTTTATGAGCGAGTAATCTATACCAAATATTTTATTACAAAATCATAAGCATGTAATCTGTAACATAACAATATCACACTCAAGCACTCTATACTACTTAAAAAAGGTGTTACTTCTGCTGGACCCTTTATGTGTCGAAAGAAAGAAAGTAGGTGATGACAAATTCTTAAACCTTGTGTAAAAAAATTGTAATATAAACGGAGCCACTTTAAAGTGGAGCCAGAACTGCCATCCCAGGGGACTGCCCTGCAGGCAAAGCCTCAACTGTTACAAGAGGACCAAATAACCTTTGTACTGGGCCTGACCCAACATTGTGTCCCAAAGAACTGCTTGCAAGGACAAGAAGAAAGCAGATATTGTGACTACCAGACTAGTGACTACTGGATTGAAATGTAAAAACCTGCTTAGAATCAGCATCCTATGTTATGTAATCTGTACCAATAGAAATGCCTGCTTCTACTGACGTCCCCGTCCCCCTCCCCTTTCTCCTAAACACCCACTGCCTGTATCTCCTAATTGGAACATTATTTGGGCGTCTGCCTGATTCAGTGCTTCCCAAATAGCTATTCTTTGATCTCAAATAAATGCTTGCTGCCTCTTACTTTGAAAGGCCTTTTATTTTTGTGTTAATACTTGAAATCCCCTGACGGAGAATTCAGCAATTTGGGATAAACAGGAGAGAGTCATTTTTTAAAGGAAGAATAACGGGACTTGATAACAGACTCAGCCAGACTGACAGGGGAGAGAAAAGGGCCTGCAGTGACTATGGATGCGCGGGGAGGACTGGCAGGTATGGTGCCACAGACGGTGGCAGCAGCAGGGTCCCCAGGGATTCCAGCCAGCCACCGAGGATGCGCAGGCATCATCAGATCCTTCGGCCGTTTTTTTGTTGGAACTTCAGTGACTTCAGTGAGCACAAACGTGGCCCAGGCACTGCACCTCCCAGCTGGGCAGGGAGAGGCTAGGGCAGAGGTGTGCCTGCCAGGCACCCGGCGCCTACACCCGTGGCGGGATCCAACCTCAGGGCCCAGCAGCTCCAAAGCCCATGGTCTCTGTATCAGGACACCTGCCTCAGACACAGAAAGTTACACCAGCACGTGAGCAGGAACACGACAGGTGTGTGAGAGATTAATTCTGTCTGGAAGGGAGCAGTTAGTGAAGGTCGGAGAGGTAGATGTGCATAAACTAGGCCTTGAAGAGCAGGAAGGAAGAGAGGGAGGGGACAAAGGGAAGACTTCTAGATAAAGGTTTGGGTCCTGGCCCCTGGCAGCCTGTCCCCTATGCTCTGGTCACACAGCGAGAGGCCCTCCTAGCCCCTCTGCAGAGCAGTGAGCCCACCAGCTGTGCACCTAACACACTGTGAAGGCAGCACCCAGCAGGTCTTGGACTACAGCAGGTACAGAATAAGCATCACGGTGTGTGCCCCACAACATCACCTTGTGCAAGGCTGGGGTTCCTGCCCTGGGCACCGCGGGCACCTCTGATGTGCACCCATTGCATGTGGAAATCCAGAGAGGGTGTGGGCAGTCCTGGCCTGGATCTTGGGAGTGGGGTGGAACATGAGCCTGCCATGGGGGACACTGGCTTCTTCACTGGTGGCCATGTGGCTGGAGCTGGCCCAGGCTGCCTCCACTCCTGGGAGAGGTGCATGAAGGGAGAGAGGCTGCCGTGTCTCTGCTCCATTCACAGGAACCCGGAGGAGGTTCCTGCTGCAGGAGGTGGGGGGACGCCACCTGCAAATGACCGCCTGTCCTGTCACACCCACAGACCCCTCTTTTCACCAAGCACCTATGGGCCTCCCACCAGGTGGGACAGCCAGGTGCTGAGTCTCTCTTTGCTTGGAAGAGAATCATGTGACCCAATTTCTTTCCTCTGAACCTTCCCAAGACTGCAGGACCCCTCAGAAAGGCGGTGACCACAAGTGAATGAGGCATACAGGGCTGTCACACTGCTGATTTATGCAGACCCATTACCACAGTCACTGCATCATTTTCCCTCCCCACTTCCGGCAATCACATATCCCATTAGCCTGTTTGATGCCGCTACTCACAAGGGGCACCTTCACTGAACCAGTTTCAGTGGCCTTTGGATCTGTCCCCTGAGAGGAGCCAGCTATTTGGAAGGTAGTCGTGTGCATGGATCTCCACAGCCTCCGTTACTATCGGTGTCCCCTTTCTGTAGCTGCTTTTAAGTGTCACTTTGCCTTTCCTCTTCTGACATCTGAGAGTCTGGGGTACTCCTTCCCCAGGAACCCTGGAAGGGACGCACACAACTGTAGTGACCCCTGCTCAGGGCCAGGCTGGTTCCTCGATGGCCACTAACTGCCTTTCATTAGGCACGTTTTCAAGGTTTTTAAAAGCAGAGAAGCCTCTGCTAATTCTCCAAGTTGGCCTGAGAGTCTACTGTGAACTGCAGCAGAAACTGGGAAAATTTAATAAATGGTGATCAATGACTCTATCTTGCTTTTCTGGGTCTCCTGAGTAATTCTCACAGAATGCCTCCATGCCAACCAATACAAATAGGATTTCTGGTCCAAGCTTTCAACTCACATTCACAAGGTGACATGTCTTTATAATAGATGTCAACCTCTCAACGATATCTGCTTATAAACCAGACACAAAGACATGGCTTCTGAGTTAGACCACCCAGCGGACTTCCTGTTTTCTTTTATGTCTGCTGTGGCAGCATCCCACACCCACTCAGTACACACTAAACTCCAACTAACATCTTTCTTACACTCCTCTTGGGAGCAGGAGGGTCCCTCCACAGACTGCAGGGATGTTTTATTTTTGTTCTTTTAAAAATGAAGCCCAAGTGTTTCCAACAAAACACCTCTTTTAATAAACCACCGTTTTATATATGGACATCAGAACAGCTGGAACACTGTTTTCAGGCAAGGAACCCATTTCATAGGGTGGCAGGATACAAGTGGTTTTGCATTGGTATTTATTCCCATGAGCATGGGAACAAGTTCCTTTTTGTTTTCTAAAGATTTATTTATTGTTTTTGAGAGAAGTTGAGAGAGCAAGAGAAGGGGGAGGGTCCACAGCAGTCTCCATTGTTGCACATCATTAGTTGTGACACAGTTTCATTCCACACAGATGTGTTTGGGGCTGTGCGGGGTGAGAATGGAACTGGGGGCCTCTTGCATGGGAAGTGAGAACCTTTGCCACCATCCCTATGGTTACCAGTTGGGCCAAAGTTCAGAATATGGGTCTGCATGGGCCAAGGTTGGGATTTCATCCCCGAACTCTGCAATTGCAAGGCAAGCACTCAACCTGCGGAGCTATCCCGGCATTCCAGGAATAAGTTTTCTTGGTGATGCTGCTTACATATGGCAACAGTTTTTTAACTTTGTAATGTCACTTTCCCATATTCACATAGGCCCAGGCACCCACAAATAACTGGAACTCCACTGCTTGGAATGTTCTGGAAAAAGCCTTTTTAACATCTATTACCCCAGGCAGCCCCAGAATTGCTGATTCTGTTTACTTATTTATTTTCAAATTTCTTTTCCCTTTTTTTTTCATTTTTAAAAATTTATTTATTTTTACATTTAATGCCCCCTTCCCATGCCCCCCACCCCCAGCTCTTCCCCCTCACCTCCCCACCCCCAGGCAACCACCCAACCACTGACTGTGTCCATGAGTTTTTGTTTCTTTACTTTCAGTTTTATATTCCACCTTGAGTGAGGTCACGTTTCTTGATTCTTTCAGTCTGACTTATTTCTCTTAATAAGATGTTTTCAAGGTTTGTCCATGTTGTCACAAATTGTTGTATTTCATGTTTTCTATTGCTGACTAGTATTCCATTGTGTAAATGTACCACAACTTCTTTATCCAGTCATCTATCAGAGGATACTTTGGTTGTTTCCATGACTTGGCCACTGTGAACAGTGCTGCAATAAATATTGGAGTACACATATCTTTGTGAATTAAGGTTTTTAGGTTTTTTGGGTAGATACCCAGGAGAGGGAACGCTGGGTCATATGGCAATTCCGTTCCTAGTTTTTTGAGGAATCTCCATACAGCCTTCCATAGCGGTTGTACCAGTTTACATTCCCACCAGCAGTGTATGAGGGTTCCTTTTTGTCCACAGCCTCTCCAGCATTTGTTTTTCCTTGTCTTGTTGATTATAGCCATTCTAACAGGTGTAAGGTGGTATCTCATTGTGTTTTTTTATTTGCATCTCCCTAATTGCTATTGATGTGGAACACTTTTTCATGTGTCTGTTGGCTATTTGTATATCTTTGGGGAAGAAATGTCTGTTTAGGTCTTCTGCCCATTTTTTAATAGGATCATTTGTTTTTTTGTTGAGTTGTATGAGTTCTTTATATATTTTAGATATTAGCCCCCGATCAGAGGCATTGTTTGCAAATATATTCTCCCATTAGGTTGGTTTTTTAATTTGTTGATGGTGTCCCTTACTGTGCAGAAGCTTTTTAGTTTGATATAGTTTCATTCATTTATTTTTGCTCTTACTTCCCTTGCCTTCGGGGTCAAGTTCATAAAGTGCTCTCTGAACACTTCAAGTTCTATAAGTTTAGTACTAATGCTTTCTTCTATGCACTTAATTGTTTTGGGTCTTATGTGGAGGTCCTTAATCCACTCTGAGTTAATTTTGGTATATGGTGAGAGTTCATAGTCCAGGTTCATTCTTTTGCATGTGGTTTTCCAATTTTCCCAGCACCATTTACTGAAGAGGCTTTCTTTTCTCCACTGTATTATTTGTTTGTGGGTTTATTTCTGAGTTTTTGATTCTATTCCATTGGTCTGTATGTCTATTTTTCTGCCAGTACCAAGCTATTTTGATTATTGACACTTTGTAGTATAGACTGTAGTCTGGCAGTGTGATGCCTCCAGCCTTATTCTTTTTTTGGAGGGTTGCTTTGGTGATTTGGGGTCTTCTGTGGTTCCATATGAATCTGATAATTTTTAAAATCTATTTCTTGAAAGATTATCTGTGGAATTTTTATTGGAATTGCATGAAATCTGTATACTGCTTTGGGTAATATGGCCATTTTAACTATGCTATTCTTTCAATCCATGAACATGGAATATCTTTCCATTTCTTTGTGTCTTCTTCAATTTCTTTTAATAGTGTCTTATAGTTTTGTGTGTAAGTCCATCACGTTCTTTGTTAAGTTTATCCCTAAGTATTTCATTTTTTGTTTGATCACAAAAGGTATTGTTTCTCTCATTTCTTTTTCTGAAGTTTTATTGTTTGCATATAAAAATGCTGTGGATTTTTGTACATTGATTTTGTGTCCTGCAACTTTACTATATTCATTTATTATTTGTAATAGTTTTCTGGTGGAGTATTTATAGGGTTTTCTATATAAAGGATCATGTCATCTGCAAAAAGTGATAGTTTAACTTCTTCATTCCCAACTGGATGCCTTTTATTTCTTTTTCCTGCCTGATGGCTCTGGCTAGAACTTCTAGCACTATGTTGAATAGCAGTGGTGACAGGGGACATCCCTGTCTTGTTCCTGAATTTAGAAGAAAAGGTTTCAGTTTTTCTCCATTCAGTATGACATTTGCTGAGGGTTTGTCATATATGGCCTTTATTATGTTGAGGTATTTTCTTTCTATACCCATTTTGTTTAGTGTTTTGATCACAAATGGATGTTATATCTTGTGGAATGCCTTTTCTGCATCAATTGACATAATCAGATGGTTTTTATCTTTTATATTGTTTATGTGGTGTATCACATTGATCGATTTGTGTATGTTGAACCATCCTTGTGCCCCCGGGATGAATTCCACTTGATTGTGATGTATAATTTTTTAAATGCATTGTTGTATTCTATTTGCTAGCATTCTGTTTAGGATTTTTGCATTGGTGTTCATCAGAGATAATGGTCGATAGTTTTCCTTTTTGTGATGTCCTTGCCAGGCTTTGGTATTAGGGTAATGTTGGCCTCATAGAATGAGTTGGGAAGTATTGCTTCTTCTTCAATTTTTTGAGGACAGATGTTAGTTCCTCTTTGAATGCCTGATAAAATAAACTTGTCCATTTCTTCTAAGTTGCAAAATTTGGTGGCATATAGTCCTTCATTGTATTCTTGTATGATTCTTTGTATTTCTGTTGTCTCAGTTGTAATTTCCCCTTTCATTTGTAATTTGGGTTATTTGTGTATTTTCTCTTTTTCCCTTGGTGAGCCTAGCCAGGGGTTTCTCAATTTTATTCTTTCGAAGAACCAGCTCTTTGGTTGCATTAATTTTTTCTATTCTCTATTTCATTTAGTTCTGCTTTAATTTTTACTATTTCGTTCCTTCTGCTGACTTTGGGTGTTTTTTGTTCTTCTTCTTCTAGTTCTTGAAGATGTGATGTTAGGTTGTTTACTTGTGATTTTTATTGTTTCTTGAAACAAGTCTGTAGTGATATAAATATCCCTCTTATTACTGCTTTTGCAGCATCCCAGTAATTTGGTATGTTGTATTTTCATTGTCATTTGATTCTATATATTTTTAAATCTCTTCTTTTATTTCTTATTTAATCCAGTCATTTTTTTAATAAGATGTTGTTTAAGCTCCATGTACATGTGGTTTTTCCTGCTTTTTGTAGTTGATCTCCAATTTCAAAGCTTTGTGATCAGAGAATACACTTGGTATGATTTCAGTCTTCTTAAGTTTGCTGATGCTAATTTTATGCCCCAGCATGTGGTCTATCCTTGAGAATATTCCATGTGTACCAGAAAAGAATGTACAGTCCTGTGTTGTAGGATGAAATATCCTGTAAATGTCAACTATGTCCAATTGCTGTAATGTATCATTTAAAGCTGGTATTTCCTTATTTATTTTATGTTTGGATGATCTATCCATGGCTGTCAGTGGGGTGCTTAAGTCCCCTACTATAATTGTATGTTTGTCAATTTCTTCTTTTAGATGTTAGTAGTTGCTTTGTAAATTTTGGTGCTTCTTGGTTGGGGGCATATATATTAATAAGTGTAATATCTTCTTGTTGTATTGTCCCCTTTATCATTATGAAATTTCCATCTTTGTCTCTTGTTATCTTTTTGATCTTGCAATCTGCTTCATCAGATATAAGTATGGCTACACCTGCTTTTCTCTGGGTGCCATTTGCTTGGAGTATTTTTTCCACCCTTTCACTTTGAGTCTGTTTGTCTTGTGGCTGAGGTGTGTCTCTTGTAGACAGCATAAGGTTGGTTTTTGTTCTTTGATCCAGTTTGCTACTCTGTGTCTTTTTATTGGTGAGTTCAGTCCATTTACATTTAGGGGTGATGATTGATATATGAGGATTTCCTATAGCCATTTTATCTTTTGTTTTCTGGTAGCTCTTTTTAAAAATTGCTTCTTTGCTTTTTCTTTTAAAGATTTATTTTATTGTTTTTAACAGAGAGAGGCAGAGACAGAAACAGAGAGAAAGTGGAGGGCCCAGAGCAGTCTCCATAGTTGTACGTCATCAGTTTTTGACATGGTTTCCTTCTATACAGGTGAGTGGGGGCTGCGCAGGGTGGGAACTGGGCTGGGGACTCTTGCATGGGAGGCACGTCCCCTCGAGCCTGGGGCCAAATGTCGGGGGGGGGGCAAGAACGAAACTGGAGGTGTCCCACATGGGAAGCATACACCAGTTCAGCATATGGGTCCACACGGGCCAGGGCTGGGATTCAATCCTCGGTCCCTGAGGCTACAAAGCGAGAGCTCAACCCGCTGAGTCATTCCGGTTTCCCACCTTCTTTGCTTTTTCATTCCCATCAGTTATTTTAGTTTGATGGTGTTTATGACTGTTTTGGTTTTTTTTTTTTTCTCTTCTTTTATTGTTGTGTCCCAGTTTTAGGTTCTTTTTCAGTGGTTACCATGAACTTTGGATAAAAGAAAATTTCATATATGCAGAGGCTCCTTTTCTTAAAGGTGTTTCTTACCCCCCCTTCTCAATGGAAATTTAAATGTTTACTTCCTTCCTTTTTATGTTTTTGTTGTTCCATTTTATCCCTATTTATTTTTACTTTTTGTTTCAGGTCCGATAGCCTCCTTCACTATGTCTTAAAACGCTGACCTTGTGCTGGAGAATTCCTTCAATTTCTGTGTCTGTAAAAGTCTTTATTCCTCCTTCATATCTAAAGGATAACTTTGCTGGGTACAGGATTCTTGGCTGGTAGTTTTTCTCCTTTAGTATTTTGAATACTTTGTTCCATTCCCTTATGGTTTGTAGAGTTTTTCTTGAAAAATTCGATGATAGTCTGATGGGCTTTCCTTTATAGGTTATGGTATTCTTTTTTCTGGCTGCCTTGAGGATTCTTTCTTTGTCTTTGACCTTTGATTTTGATATTTTCAGTATAATATGCCTTGGAGAGGGTCTGCTAGGATTCAAGAATCTAGGGGTCCTGTTTCCTTCCTGAATTTGTGTTTCCATTCTTGCCATAGATTTGGGAAGTTCTCATTTACTATTTGTCTGAACAAATTCTCTGTGCCCATCTCGTCCTCTGCTTTCTCTGGAATACCTATTATTCTCATATTATTTTTTCTAATGGAGTCAGATAGTTCTTGTAGATAGCTCTTAGGTCTTTCTCTTCTTCCTTCCGTGACAAGTCCAAATTTCTGTCTTCAATTTCCGCAGTGTGTCTCCACATGGCTCCTTTTCTTTCTCTCTCACTTGCCTCCGTTTCTCCAGCTTTAGGAATTTTCTTGAGATGAGTGGGCCCCTCAGCTGAGACTATGAGTTGCTTAGAGATTCTCTGGTTGAAATTTAGTTGTTTAACTTGTTCTTTCCAGCAGAGGTTTCAAGAGCTCCTCTCATACTGCCATCTTGATGGGTGGGGTGAGTCCATTTTTTATGTGTGCACACTTCAGGGTTCCAGGGACAACAGCTTACTCACTCAATCAATTTGACCCTGCAGTGGTAGAAAGTATCTTTTTAATTGTTGAAAAACTAAAACACTAGAGAAGGGAAATATTCTAGTTCCCAGGTAGAACCTGGCTGACGTGGCCTTACCAAAGCCCCCTTCCCAGGGACAGGCATGGGGAGGGCCTGGCTATGGCCCCCTGTGCCCTGAAGGCTGGTGCACATGACCCCAGCTGGCCTGGGCACTTCTTCACTTGGTTCAGGTGAGCGTGTCTGCTTTGTCTGGAAGACATCCACTGCATGGAGATTTTAGGCCTCACTCCTGACTGCCGGCTTGCGGAGGGACAACATTTGAGGTCATCTCACAGGCTGGATGTCTCCAGTCATCTCGCGGCTCCTGGCTCCCGGCTCTCCCCTGCTCATGTTCTGAGGGCCTTTCTCCCTGGCCAGTTCTTTGGTGCAGAATCATTGCTGCTCCAACGCAAGAGGCATAAGGACTGTGGAGTGTTTGGAACAATGACATGTGCTCATTGTTGTGTCACTTTCCCTCTTTTCCCAATAAAACCTTTCATAATAGACATTTAAGTATAAAGATGCCTATTAAAAGGTCTTCCTTTACAATTATGCTACAAATTAAACATTTTTCTGCTTTTTTCTGTCTCACTTGGAAGGAACCGTTAAGGTCTAGTTCATTCTCCTTATTTTAAAGATAAGCATCCTGTGAGAGCCAGGGAGGTGATGTGACTTGCTGGGAGTTACACAACAGGTTGAGGGTAAGGCTGCCACCAGTGCTGACATCTCCTGGTCCACAAGCGATGATACTCTGTCCTTTGTCACACCCACTTCTTTCTCTTTTTCACCTCCTGCCTTGTGCATTAAGCCTGCTTCTCAGGCTTACTTCTCCATCCTTTCCTCTTAGCCTTTTCCTTCTGAAGGACCTGACCTTGATCATTCTCTGCATGTGTAGTCCTTAAATCCAGTTCAAGTTCACCTTTAACCACCCCATCCTGCATTTTCCCACAATAAATGCTTCCAGACTTCCTTATAGCCACCACAGTCCTACCATTCTCCAAGGTCATGGGGATTACAGCCTTGGTGAGATCTTCAGTTCTCCCTCATTCCTCAGATCCAGGTTGTCACAAGTGAGCTTTCAGAGCTGATTTCCCTCAGCACCCTGCACCAAAGATCTGGCCTCAGCCTGATTCATGGAGGGGCTACCATGTGCTGGACGCTGGTCTGGGTGCTAAGACACAGATACCATGACACAGTCTCTGTCCTCTGGAAGTATAGCACAGTGGGGGACACAGGCACTGCCTGCTGCTAGGGCTACCATAGGGACTCACGGGGGCCAGGCTGGCCTCCTGACCCAGCCCCATCCTTGCTAATACCACCTCTGCCTTGCATACATGGCACTGGGCACTCAGGTGCCATTCGAAACCTGGTTTGTCTGTGTTATTTCTATTCCCAGCAGGTCTGAGTGTGGTCTTTCCCCAGCACTGCCACAGGTAACCTCTCTGGCAGACGTGGGCATCTGAGGGCTGGGACTGGGTCTCCCTGCAGATCACGAGCTCCCTGAGGGTGAGGTATGCCTACCTGCTGGCCCTGCCACCAGGATGGTTGCACTGATTCTGGCGCTGCCAGCTGGGGCTTCTGCCTTGGGAGCCAGCATATGGCTGAGGCATGGCTTCAGTGCCTGCAGGACATCCTCTGGAGGATGCTGCCAGGGAAATCCTTGGGGAGCCAGCGAGGGCGCTCCCTGGGGGTGCAGAGTCTGGGAAATAATGATCACTAGGCCAAGACATCATTTTTATTTATTTATTTTTTTATTAAACAGAGTCTGTTTCCCTGTTTGTTTTTTCCTTCACTAGAGCCACACGTTGCTATGGGAACGAGGACGGCACCGGGAGCCCACAGCCGCTCACTGGCTTGATAGCGCCTGTAAATAAACTGTGTCTCACTCCAGGCTCCACGCTGAGTGGTCCTGGAGGGCAGTGAGCAGCCACTCGCAGACGTTCTGTCCTGCCTGTGCAGAGCCTTCTGCCTCAAGTTCCCACCCAATAAGCATCCATACGTAAGGAGGGACTTGTAATCCCTCTCTGCCCATCCAAAACCCTCCATGCACAGTCTTGTTCATGTCTACCCAATTCCAAAGGGCCAGGCTCATTTGACCCACTTTACAGATAAGGAAGCCCCCTCCTCAGGACATGGCCCCTATAGCTATCCACACTAGCCCCCTGCTTCAGTTCACACCACTGCACTTTCATCTCTACCATCGACTGCTACTTGCAGTGTCACCAGTTAAGGTGCTCTTCCTGTGGGTTTATTTCTCTCAGGCAGCGAGGGGCCCTGCCTTGGTTTCTCTTCTAGACCCAGCATGGGCTGGGGAGCAAGTCTGCCTATAGGAGCCATCTGCTCACCAAGGTCTGACTTAGACAACTGGGCCTGGGCAAAGCTGGGCTCATCTGTGCAGCTTTATTGTTTATGATGCCCTTCTGGGAGATGGAGCAGCTTGGATATTAAGAGCCAGGCTGCCTGGATTCAAATCTTGGGTCTGCCTCTCACCAGTGGGGTGACCTTGTGCAAATCATTTAACATTGCTCTGCTTTAGTTTCCTCATCAATTTTCCCTTCCTGCTTAAAGAAAAACATTAGTTGTGAAAGACATGCACTTAAAAGTGCATGCAATGCATATGTACGACATGTTGAATAACTACAGTCAATACCACATAAACCCACTCGGGTGGAGACCCAGGAGTACTGCTGGGCCTGTGGTCCCTCCACATGGCCCTTCCTAATCCGAGCCTTTGCACCTCAAGGAAACCACAAGTCTGGCTTTAATAATAATCATTCCTCTGCTTTAAAATAAAAAGTCTTACCACCTGTGTACGAATCCTTGAATGTTATAGCTTAGTTTTGCCTGTTTTTGACATTTGTTTGGATGTAATCCTACTTACTATGCGTACTTTTTTGTGTCTGGCTTTGGCACAGAGCATGGGCCCTCTGGCTGATGTATGACCTTTGCTCGTCCCTTCTCCCACAGATGCCCCATCGGGCACTGCCTGGTTTGGGTCTGCTATGAACAACGCTGTTGTGAGCACCCTTACTCCTACATCTGAAATTGTCTAAGTTTCTTTGGAGACCACACCTAGGTGTGAAAATGCTTAGGCACAGGGTAGGTGTGCCTCTGGCAGATCAGCACAAACTGCTCTCCTAAGTGACTGTGTCCATCTATGCGCCCACAGCACTGGACGAGTGCTGCCTGTCACTCTTCATCCTGACCAACACCTGGTACTGAGTTTCCTCATTTTAAAATGTAGGTAGCATACATTCTACTTCACATATGAGGGTTACATAGTATAATAAATATAAAGGGCTTGGAATAGGGTCTGGTACATAGTGAGCACTCAATAAAGACTAGATATAATAATAATAATAATAATTATTATTATTAATTATAAGGGTCCTAAAGTAGGAGCTCCTGAGGTATCTGCCATACATACTTTTGCATCTAAGAAATTCCTCAGTGTGACTGCAGACACTCTGGAACGCTGTGGTCTCACGATGCTGAGAGGCTGAATTATTAAATCTTTTCCTTTATTTGGCTGACTGATGGGGAGAGGGATAGACGGATGGACAGACAAATGATTCATTCACTCGTTCAGCCACAGCAACTGTTTGCGAACACTCTTCAGGCGCATGCTAGGTGCCCAGTGTACAAAGATAAATATGACACAGACTCTCTCCTCAGCTATATAAATTCAGTAAGTAGATGGAACCCTGAGAGCTTTGTCCAGACTGCCAATACCATCCTCGGTTTCTGCTACTGACTTGGCAAAAGCTTCCACACAGGTTCAAGTGAGCAGGAAGCCAGTCTTTCTGTATTGCAGAGTTCCTTTTCCCTTGTCCTTTTTAACCCCTGGGGCTGCTTCTGCACCCAAGTTCTTTGCCTATGAAAAATCACTGTCAAACTTGCTCTCAAACACAGTTTTGTATAAGAGCTACACAAAGAAAAAGCATAACTTCTGTTTCTTTTAGTCCACTAACTGCGTTTCATAGGCCCACAGACTGGTCTTATTTGGGCGCAGGCTGCAGGACTGGGCAGAGGCACTCTGCTCTGGTAATTGATGCAGTGGAAATGCAGGGGCCCATGACAGGTACTGCAGCAGACCAGCACAGCTCTGGGCAGTCACCGGAGATGAAACCCCAGATCTGCTGTGATATGTGTGGTGGTGTCAACACGGCTGTTTCTCATCTTCTTTTGGACAAGAGAGACTCAGAAAGGGGAGTAATATCTCCCCCTGAGTAGCTCAGAGTAGACTGGCAATTGAGGCAGATGGGCCAGAATGACCACATCATTGGGGAGCTGGTAACTGAGACCACCATGAAGGAGCTTTGTGGCTAAAAGTATTGGGGAGAAGAGATGAATGAAAACAGCTGAAGGAAAAACAGCTGAAGGAGAGTAGGATGGGAGGGTGGATGTGCTGGAAGACAAAATGATATGAATCTGCTGTGTAGTGCTAAGTGTAAGAGGAAAGCAAAGGATGCCCTGCAGGTGGGCAGAGAGCATGTGCAAAAAGGTGGCCAAGGGCAAAGGAGAGAAACTCGTGACATGTGAGAATTATGCCAAGCAGCAGCAGAGAGAGGAGGAGTATCTCTCTCTCTCTCTCTCTCTCTCTCACACACACACACACACACACACACACACACACACACACACAGGAAAGGAAAACGTTCTAAGATGTTAAGATGAATGACAAAGATAACACCGAGTACACAGGAGTAGGAGGTCACTGAAGGAAGCAGTGCAGTCTTTAAGAGGTAAGCATTAGGGAATTTATTGACAGAAGTTATAAACGTCGCTAAAAAATTAAATGAATTCATTGCTGCAGTGCTCACAAAGGAAGATGAGAGGCAGATGCCGGTAGCAGACATACACTTCCCAGAGGAGAGAGATAAAATGCCACAGGAAATCAGAAGTGTGCCAAAACAGGTGATCAAGAAACCTGAATCTCCACAGACTGCAGAGGCTGCTGTCACCGAGAGTGGGCCACTGGCCCAATGGAGAGAAGTGAGGGAAATTAACATGCAGCAGGCAGATGCTAGGCCTGCATGCAGGAATGCCTGGCCGACTGGAGCGAGATAAACACACACCTACATCGGGCAAGAAATCCCAATCTGGTTTGGCTTAGGCCACAGCTACTCCAGAAGCAGCTGTTGGATGCTCAGAGGTCGGGGCACTTTCCCCTTATACACTATGCAGGCCACTTGCTGCCTTTTGCCAGAACAGCCCTACCCCATCTATTCTGAATGCTCTTTCACTTTTCCCACCATCTCCAGCTCTGACCCTCCCTCTCTAGATGGGGAACATGGCAGTTTATTCACCTACATTTCTGTGTCATCATACAGATAATCTTAACTTTCCATGCTAAAAACCAAGTCCATCTATCTATGTTCGTGAAATTGGTAAACATTCAGCATCTACAGGGAAACAGGTCCTGGCTCGCATGTCGCTTGGCAAACAAGCAATGACAGACTCGGGGAACCCTGCCTCCCTCCTACACTGCCTGAGCTGTGAGAATGGTGCTCTGACTGACTTTCTGAGGACATGCCTGCACAGCCATGGGACTAGGGACCAGCCACCCTCTCCTGGGGACTCTGCCCCAGGGGCTGCCTGTGCCATCTCGGTGCTTCCTTAGAGCTGCCTCTGCCAGGAGTGCTGCCCGAGTCACCCCCTCCATGCACATCCTCTACCACACTGACTGACACATGCCCCCCATGCCTAAGATAGGCGATGTTACTTCTTCCAAACGACATCTCAGAATCCAGTTGTGCTGTAGTAAAGAACATTCTTTTTGAAGGTTTGCTACTATGTTTGATGCCCAGTGAAACTCAACTTCTTTGTGCCTTCTTGCATGTGCTGAAAATGATACAATTTATAGGTCTTATCTTATGATCTTGGTCACTATTTATTTTATGATTTAAGATGTTTCACAGTTGGCAACACTACACTGAAGCTTTTTTTTTTTCTTCCTGATCAATAACTGACTCACTAAGGCAGCTGAGCATGTTGTTCGTCAGCCAAATCCAACATCACCAATTAGTGACCTATCAGCTAACCCACTCAAATGGGCTGGTCCAGGTTCCAAAGTAATTGGTCCATAGTTGGGGCTCCCTGCACAGATAGTGTTGGGAACCTCATCAGGCAGAGAAGATCCTGCATGCCAATAGAGTTCTGCAAGGGGGAATTACTCTTCATCTGGCTTCTAAGGTGATGGCGGTGCAATTGAGAGCCAGACAGAGGCCCTGGTCAGACTCATACCACTGCTTCCCTGCCTTCTCTGCTTAAGAATTCCTTCTGCTGTAATACATAATTGCAGAGCCCCATTTACGAAGTCAAGAAAAATTTGGTCCTTTTTTTTTATGCTTTAATATAAGCAACAAATGACTGCAAATGAAAAGTATTTCACCTAAGTTTGATATATTGCTATGTAAAGATAAATTTAAATTGTTTTCCAATTTAATGATGTACACATAATTAACTCATACATTTAGGTGGTAAGAAAAATTGGGGTTTATTGGCAAAATTGAAAAAATATGATGTTTGGTTTGGGGATCAAATATATATTACAATGCAGGTTCAAATTTACTTTTATTACATCATCAAAAAAAAGAAAAAGTGCTTTTATCATCTGATGTTTAGAATTACTTAATTTTGTGCTTTTTAAAAATTATCAATTGGGGATGTTGGGCTAGCTCAACAGGTTGAGCGCTTGTCTTACAACAGTGAGGTCAGGGGTTCGAATCCTGGCCCTGGCCTGTGCAAACCCATATGCTGAACTGTGTTGTGAGTGGTAACTGCCAGGATGGCGGCAAAGGTTCTCGCCTCCAGGTTCTGCCCCATGTGGCCCCACATCCACCTATGTGGAATGAAACTATGTAAAAACAAAAAAAAATCTAATGATGTACAACTATGGAGACTGCTCTGGGCCCTCCCACTTCTCTCTCTCTGTCTCTCTCACTCTCACCCTCTCTCAAAAACAATAAACTAAATCTTTACAAAAATTACCAATTGGTGTACTTTTATAATTTTCAGGTGTCTTTTGAAATGAAAAGGTAAGAGAAACAGTTCAGGTTTCAGTTTACCAGTGGTTCTCTGTAAGAAACACATTGTGGGGGTGTATTGTTTTTATTTTAAATAAAATGGCAAAATGAATATAAACGATTACACTATTTTCACTTTTTGAAATGTTAACTGAAGGACCAGAAACCCCTCAATGTGCTCTGGAGAATTCTGATTTGACAGACACAGTGTATGAATCCTGGACCAGCCATGTAATGTGCAGGGCTCAGGGCAAAATGAAAACGTGGAGCCTCTTGTTTGAAAAGCAGGAAAAAGCTTTTTGTCAGTCTCTGTCTTGACTTGTCAAGGGTGTTTTCATTTGCTCTTTAAAGTGGCACTCCCTTGGACACAGGGGACCTCCCCAGGCTAGGGCAGACACTCCCAGGGGCCCTATCTGGTGACTTGCATTCAGGATTCATAGCAGACCCCACCTGTCCTGCAAACATGCCAGGCACCCCACCCTGGGAGTGGAGGGTGGCAGTGGTGTGGGGCAGGCTGAGGAGCAGGAGGCTGGGCAGGTTGAGGCACTAGGGGCAGGGAGTAGGTAGCTGGGAACCCATCCTGGGAAGTCAGAGGCGGCCTGAGTGTGAGCTGGGGCTCCAAGTCCTGGGTGGGTGCTCCACTGACCCATGGGGCTTACTTTACTAAAAAAAAAATGTTCAAAGGTAAAATTGCTGAGAACTTCAAGACGGTGCTGGAGGGGGCATTACACATCTAACACAGAGCCCCCTTCTGGGCGTGGAGGCCCAGGCAACTATCCTGGTAGCACGTCTAGGAAGCCGGTCCTATACTGGCCTGAGAAAGGTCCCATTAAAGTGAAAATGCAGAGCTGTTATTATTTTTATGCCTTTCATTTACCTCTTAAGTTTCCACCTTACTGTTCCTCATAATTCTGTCTTTCATCAGCAGTCCTTCAGAGGTACACACTGAACACGTGGCTGTACTAAAGCCAGAGAGTGACGAGCAGACTGTCAACAGCACAGCCGTCTGCTAGACACCAACCCTCACCACCAGTGCTCACTCAACACCCACCGGAAGAACAGAGAAAGTAAGTACCACTGAAAACTCAAACTGGAAACAGATGCTCCTCTCAGGCTCCATTGTGTGAGTGAATCCTGGGGTACTCAGTGCATCCAATGGGACTCCACGTGGTGGAGGGAACACCTGGCTGGGGCCTGGTTTACGCTTGCCATCCTGTGCAGTGATCACTAGCACCCTCCCTCCTACTCAAGTGTCCTGGTTTTCCTACTCACTGTGGGCACTGCCTTCTCTGTTCAGATCCAGAGGGCCCAATGCTGGAGTCACCCACAACTCTCCTGACCGCGGGGACCAAACATGGGGGAAAACAACCCACTCACTCCTCCCTCTTTAA
Organism: Craseonycteris thonglongyai; assembly: GCA_004027555.1. NCBI lineage: Eukaryota > Metazoa > Chordata > Mammalia > Chiroptera > Craseonycteridae > Craseonycteris > Craseonycteris thonglongyai. The sequence goes on from PVKE010004797.1 coordinate 60,342, forward strand.
ATCCAAAGGTGAGGGGACATCTATAAACAGCATGGTACCCAGGAATGCCTGCGTGCTCCCAGGAGCCAGGCCTGGGCGCCAGGGCAGGGAATGGGCTGGATGGAGGGCTCACTCAGTTATGTGCAGCCAGCACAGGGCTGAGTAGACAGAGGAAACACACAGCTGTGCGCCAAGCCATGGGGCTGGGGGTTCCTAAACGCCACACTTGGAGAGCTGAGGAGCCTCTGACACAGCTGTTGACTGGGAAGAGGATGGAGGACTCTAAGGACAGGGCATCTGACCTCTCAAGGTCTCTGTGGTTGCCAGTTCCACAGAGAGGCTGGTAGGAGTAAGCAAAGCCATAGGAGTTGGCTTTCACTTGCTGGTGAAGAGAGTCAGAAATGATAATGATATCCCCACTGTGCAAGAGCGGGACTTGCTTCTGTACCAAGCTGTCTGAACAACTGGCCATTAACAGGGAGAGTAAATAATTCCACTTAACTCAGGATGTAGCATTTACCTGTGCATCATGAAATACCACAGTGTCTTTCAAGAAAGGAGACCCTTACCTCATTTGCTGTGTTGTGTGTTCCAACAATTCGGATGAAGGAGGCAGGCTGTCTTTCAAAAGTTACTGACTGCCAGGACCTGTGAGAGGAAGCACAACCATTGGTTGGTTAGACGGGGCAATCAGCACCGGGGCACCATTGCTGATGGAGAGGGGTGCACTGCAGGGGAAGGGCCCCCTGTCCTCTGTGATTGGGAGAACTGTGTCATAGGAGGCGTGGGGGACAGGGGCAGAGCTCCCCACCTAATGTGTGGCTGAGGGAAGCAGCAAGCACCTCAGTCCCCATCCAGAGCTACAATGAATGTCATCAAAGAAGGGGTCCCCAACCTTTTGTGAAGGTGACTGGGATTCTTGCAAAGCTCTCCACAAACAGGCACAAAGTGCAGACCGAGCTTACACTGTGGCAAGAGGGAGGCCAAATGCAAAAGGGACCAAGGCTGGTGGGACTTCACACTACACGTTTTCTCCTCCATGAAACTAGGCCTACCTCAGAGGGCTGTTGGCTGAATGGATGTGTCTGAGTAGGTGCAATAACTTCACTGGAGGGTTCTGGGGAAGAGGAGGGTTTAGAATCAGGGCAGGAATGTGGGCTGGATAGGGCAGGGCAAGAGGACAGCTGTGGAGGCCTATCACTGTGGTTAGAGAGATGGGGGTCACTCACTGCAGTGTAAATCCCAGGCTCTTCTGTCTGACCCCCCTCCCCACCCCCCACTCCTCCTGCCCCTCCCATGCAAGTGATGGCCCCCGGGGAAGAAGAGGCAGTTTCTCCACAGGCCTCCACCCCTACATTTCCAGACAGTTTATTCTCAGGACTACAAAGCCTCTGTGTGGGCCCCAAAGCAGCCCCAATATTTTAAAGGTACTGTCTTGTCCATCAGCGGGGGCTGGGCAGGCTCGCTTAAAGCCCAGTGGGCCAGGCAGTGGATGCTGGGAGGAGCAGCTCTGCTCTGGGCTGAACCACACAGCTCATCAGAATGCACTGCAGGAGGGCATGGCACCCACGACTGTAAACGCCAATAATATTTTCTATAATAAATGTGAGGAGTTCACAGTTGTTGCCTTTCCTCTGGTCCCACAGTGGAAATGCCAGCTGTTGGAAAGCTGTTTCCTATAATTGTCTAATTACCAAGCAATGCTACCAAAGAAAATATATGTATTTGCAGTTTGCTTTGCCCCCTTTGGTTTACAGGTGTTCCATCTTCTCTCTGACGATGAGCCTCCCACTGAGATTGATTCACTGCTGCCTGGACACCAGGCCCCTGAAGGTCATTAAAAAGTCATTACTGGGAAAGCCGGGACGGCTCAGCGGGTTGAGCGCTCGCTTTGAGGCCCCGAGGACCGAGGATCGAATCCCGGCTCCGGCCCAGACAGGACCCGCATGCTGAACTGGGGAGTTCCCACAGTTCGGTTCTCTAGCTGTCTCTGTCTCTGTCTCTCTCTCTATCTGTCAAAAGTAAAATAAAAATAAATATGCACTGAAGATA